>JAAGKR010004669.1:0-50983 GCA_011419295.1 Clarias macrocephalus
CCTATCACCACCCAGACTCGGCCCATCACCCTCACCATTGACCAACACCAAGAAGAAATCCGCTTTCACCTCACCTCCATTTCCTCGCCACCCATCATCTTAGGATACCCCTGGTTATTACAGCATGACCCTCTCATCTCCTGGTCTCAAAACCAGATCCTGCAATGGGGCCCGACCTGCCTCGAACTCTGCCTACAATCGCCGGCTGGGACGTGCTCTAGGGAGTCCGAGGCCCCCGATGTTGACACCAACGCCATCCCTCCTGCATATCGAGACCTGGCTGAGGTCTTTTGTAAGAGACGTGCCAACCATCTTCTTCCGCATCGCCCCTACGACCTTGCTATTGAGATCCCGCCAGGTTCCATTCCACCCCGCGGCCGTCTATACTCTCTCTCTTCTACCGAGACACGGGCGATGGAGTATGTGTCCTCCACTCTCCATCAGGGTACCATCCGACCCTCGTCCTCGCCCGCTGCCGCGGGGTTTTTCTTTGTAAAGAAGAGTTCGGGCGAATTACATCCTTGTGTTGACTATCGGGGCTGAATAACGTCACCATAAAAAACCGACACCCGCTGCCTCTTACCAACTCAGCCCTGGACACCCTCTCTGGTGCCACCATTTTTACAAAGTTGGACCTCCGGAGCGCCTACAACTTGGTGCGTATCAGAGAGGGCGATGAGTGGAAGACAGCCTTCATCACCCTTAATGGACATTACGGAATCCTTGTCATCCCCTTTGGACTCTGTAACGCCCCCGCAGCTTTCCAGCAGTTTATGAACGATGTTCTCCGGGACATGTTGGGAAAATGGGTATTTGTCTACGTAGACGATATACTCATCTACTCACACACCGCCGAAGAACACATCCAATATAGCAGGGCTGTCCTTAAGAGATTGCTCGCTCACCGACTGTACTTTAAGTTGGAGAAGTGTGCTTTTCACAAGCGTTCCACCACGTTCCTGGGCTTTGTCATCTTGTCCCAGGGTGTGGCCATGGACCCACAGAAGCTTGAGGTTGTACATCATTGGCCCCTACTTCAACGCTTCAAAGCTTCAACGGTTTCTTGGGTTTGCAAACTTCTATCGTCGCTTTATCCGGGGATACAGTACAGTAGCAGCACCCCTAACCACACTAATTCGCCCCTCATCTCATTCCTTCCAACTCGACTCCACTGCCATCAGCTCATTCTCCAAACTCTGCCATCTTTTCACCACCGCTCCATTTCTCCTCCATCCAGATGCCAACCAACAATTCGTTGTGGAGGTGGACGCCTCAGAGGTAGAGGTAGTTTCTTCTCCAAAAAAATTGATCCCACTTAGCAGTGATACGGGGTAGGGGACCGCGAGCTGCTGGTCATAAAGTGGGCTTTGGAAGAATGGCGACACTGGCTCCAGGGCGCCAGAGAACCATTTATCGTCTGGACCGACCACCAAAACCTCATTACCATCAAGAACCTAAAACAACTCAACCCTAGGCAGGCGCGGTGGGCTCTATTTTTTGAGTCATTTGATTTCCATCTATCCTATCGCCCGGGGTCAAAGAACATCAAAGCCGACGCCCTCTCCCGACAACACGAGGGTGATGTCCCCCGGGCGGACCCCGCATCTGTCCTGCCACCTTCCAGAGTCATTGCCCCGTTTCATTGGGAATTGGAGACGAGGGTTCACCAGGCACAGGCCATGGAGACCGAACCGGCAGGGGCCCCACCTGGACGACTCTTCGTACCCAGGAATATCAAGGCCGCTGTTGGGGCACCCAGGCACGCCCACCCTCAAATACATCCAGCGCGCTTTCTGGTGGCCCTTAATGGCCAAGGATGTCGAGGAGTTCGTTCGGGCGTGCCCAGTGTGCGCCAGGGCCAAGACCTCCAATCAACCAACACCGGGGGAACTCCAACCACTCCCAGTCCCCCGTTGACCCTGGACGCACATTGCCCTCGACTTCATCACGGGCCTGCCGGCATCCGACGGGAAAAACGTCATCATGACCATAGTGGATCGGGTCTCCAAAGCTGTGCATCTGGTGGCCCTCACCGGACTCCCGTCAGCTAAAAGGACAGCCGAGCTGATATTAGAGCATGTAGTCTGTCTGCATGGGTTTCCTAAGGACATCGTCTCGGACAGGGGGCCCCAGTTCACTGCTCGGTTCTGAAAGGCCTTCTGTCGTCTGATCGATTGAAGTACCCTTGGCCCAACAGTTGATCCAAAGGTGTTGACGGTCCTGAATTCAAGCCAAGGAGGCCATCCAGCGTGCAAACACACGCTACATCTCATAACATTGCTGTTGACACCCCCCGAGACGAATGTTCCACACAGGTGACAAGGTGTGGCTGTCCACGAAAAATCTACACCTCCTCCGAGTCCAAAAAGCTTTTATCCAGATTCATCGATCCATATCACATCACCCTCTGTGTCAATCCTGTCACCTACCGGCTCCAGCTGCCTGCGGCGATCCGGATCCACCCGATATTCCACATCTCCCAGCTCAAACCCTTCATCACTTCACCAATGGTTCCACCCACTCACCCTACTCCCCCTCCCCGAATCATCGAGGGTAATCCCGCCTATACTGTACGCCGGATCCTCGACTCACATCTTCGGGGCAGAGGTATGCAGTACCTAGTTGACTGGGAGGGCTATGGCCCCACGGAACGGTCTTGGATTCCGGCCCGGTTCATCCTTGACCCCGAGCTCATACGGGACTACCGTCATCGGGTATCCTCCACCCCTGGACCATCGAGAGTCGGTCCTGGACAGGGGGGTACTGTCATGCACACTTGCACCAAATCGTTGGTGAAGCGATAGCGAAGGCATGAATAAAGTCAATGACTGAGCGATGTGAAGTGCCATCTTGTTTCCTTTTATGCTTTCTGAAAGCGCGACCGTCTTACTTCCAGGTCCTCGTGCCGGTCGCGCTTTCAGAAAGCATAAAAGGAAACAAGATGGCGCTTCACATCGCTCAGTCATTGAGTTTATTCATGCCTTCGCTATCGCTTCACCAACGATTCCGTGAGTACTCACCTATTCAGGTTGCTTCCTTGATTGAGTGTGTGTTGCTAGAACGCAGGTTTATTTGTGTAGATCCTTGCTCTTTTTGTAAGAGAGTTCTAAGAGTAAACGCATGGTTATCCTGCCTACTCGTGCTGCTTCCTGCCATTTCTCACTGTGGAAAGAAAAAATCTTCTTGTAGCTTTCTCCTGCATTGCGGCCATCAACTTTCATTATCAGAGTCTTCCACAGCTGCTTAGAGGAACCCATGGTTGTTGGGTTTCTGCAAGTGTGTGCAAAAGGTTTGAAGTGTCAAAATATTTGTAAAGCTTTGAAATTGGCATTTACTAATGACAGCTGTTGCCATGCATCAGATCCAAAAAGCTGAATAAGGTCTGAAACCTTGTAAAAAAAAAAAGACTCTGGAACTCTTAGAGTGCCCAAACTTTTGCACAGTGCCATAATAATATTTTTATTTTTGTTCAGTTTATGGCATAAGAAGCAACTATGCACCAATGTTTGATGAAAATATTATGCATTTTTTTCCATTTCCATGAGAGACTGTGTTAACAATTAAAACAATCACCAAAATCTGTTATTTATCCAGGGGTGCCTAAACTTTTGCATAAGACTCAATGTGTTCTCATGTACACTGTGATGTCGACCTTGCCCTGAATTGCAAGTGTTCGTCTGTTTGTGTCTCTCCCCCGGGGAGACATTTTGGGCTAATTGGAGGACTACATGGCAACTGGAGGCACCACATTGAGCCAAGATCTCTTCTTTCAGATGCTCATCGGTGAATGAGAAATAAGCATGCTAAGAGGAATAAGTATCATGCTCCACTCCTGTCTCAGCGATCCTTCATTCTTCATCCTAAATGTCCTCTAAAACATTTGCAGGTACACTTCGAAGTCATAGTGAAGTGAAAGTTTCGTGAGCAGATGCTATGCTTCTCTGCAGAGGTTGGGCAGGCAATGTTGATGCAAAGAAGTGGTGAGATCCCTGGTCATGGCAGAAAGTAAAATCAACATTGTGATGCATCTGGCACAGTCTCACTCCCTTGGCAAGGTTTCACTGGCCAGGACTCCAAGAGCTAAAACTTAAGTTGCCAGCTCCCGCCCTACTCATTCCGTTTCCATCGGCATGCTTTTTGAATGCACAGGACAGGAACTCTCCAGTGGAAGGGAAGGACTAAGGATACCAACCCTTGCATTGCCCGCTAGTTCCTCTCACTGCAGAATCACTCATTATCAATCCTGCACAGGGCTGGTGCACAACATGGCAATGTAGATGACCTGTCCATACAGAGAATTTTCTGTGCACTATTTTAATTTACTTTAGTTATTAAATCAAATGATTTATATGATTTAATAACTGAAACTCCCAGCTGCCATCAAGTGCTGATATACATTATGCACCACATTCTGATCACTTCGATAACTTTTGTATTAATTTCATTAGTTTTAGAAAATAAGAAATTAAGTTTGAAGCTTCATTATGAATTTGAAACCATATTCAGTGTTGTTCCCAAGACATGGTTAGCTCCACTAGCATGTTATCTTAACATCTCAGCAGAGTAATACTGCTTGTAAAACATGAAAAGTAAAGTTTAAGGACACAATGAAGAGATTAGCATCAGCTCTTATCTCATGGGATGCTTAAGGCACAGCTCACTTTGTTTACACAGAGGCTGTATCAGATAATTGCAAAGTTCTGCTCTGTCAAAACACATTTAGCCCCTAGTTATGGCAGTCACACATGTTACTCAGGCTATGTGGAGGCAGTTTGCCCATTAAAGGAAGCTTTGTCTCACTCTAAATATGTCATTAGTGGATTTGTGGATGCATGGTTTCGACGTATTTCTGTTATTTACATGTATTTCTGTTGTTGGCATGTTGCAAGCACAGTCACAGTGATGTTCAAAATTAGTACACCTCTTTCGATTTTATGATTTTTTAAAAATTTATAAATCATACCTTCTCAGTATTAGGCAAATACAACATCAGTCAAACAACAACATATAACTTTTTTATCATCTCATTATTTAACAAAAATGAAGCCAAAAAGAAATATATGTGGTCAATCTTAAGTACACATGATTCAATAGCTTGTAAATCCACCCTTAGCAGCAATAACTTTAAATAATAATTTCCTGTATGACTTTTACAGTCTTGCATGTTATTGTGGAGGAATTTGGGGAATTTGCTCTTGGACAACTGTCTTAATGTTCCACCACAGGATTTCAGTTGGGTTAATGTCTGGACTTTGACTTGGCCATTCCAAAACCATGTTCATTTTATTTTTCAGGCATTCTGATGTAGATTTCCTGGTCTACTTGGAATAATTTTTCTGTTGCATGACCCAATTTTAACCAAGCTTTAGCTGTTGGACAGATGGCTAAATATTTGCCTCTAGAATATTCTGGTATACAGAGGAGTTCAAATTGACAGCAACGTGCCCAGGTCCTCTGACTGCAAAACAAGCCCAAATCATCATCCCTGCACCACCATGCTTGACAGGCGGTGTGAGGTGTTTCTGCTGAAATATTGTGGTTTTTACCAACAATGGCACCGGACATTAAGGCCCCTCTTTGCTCTTATTTGTCCATAGGACATTTTTCCAGAAGTCTTGTGGTTTGTTTATTATGTACATTTTTAAACTAAATTTTTTTTTTTTTTTTTAGAAAGTACAACACCCACTATAACTTGCATCCTTGTGGCTCACAGTATCCTAAATAGTGAGGTCACATGCTTTCTTAGGAGCAGTTCTGCTCCTCGCTGAAAGTAAGAGTATGTAAACAACTTCATAAACAACTTTTATGTCCTACTCTAAGGTAGGAGTATTTTTCATTCTAAATTAACTTTGAGTGTGATATCTAGGAGTGGTTCTGAGACACTTAGTAAATACAGGCCCTGGAGAGGCCAAGTCAACATCCCAAACTCATTGTGTTCCTCAAACCATTCTTAAACCTTTTTACAGTGTGTCAGGGTGCATTATCCTGCATAAAGAGTCCGGTACCATCAGGACATACTGTTTTTATGAAGTTGTGTATTTGGTCAGCAACAATGTTTAGGTAGATTGTATGTGTCAAAGTAGCATCTAGTTGAAACTCAGGACACAGGGTTTCCCAGCAGAGCAAAAGCACCACACTACCTCACTGGCTTGCATTTCTCCCATAATGCATCCTGGGCCCGTAATAACTAAGCATCTCAGAATCACTCATAGGATTTGCGCTCAGTGTTCATTTAGGACTGAAACTATTCCTAGCTCAAAGTAGGACATAAAAGGCCTTTAAGAAGCTTTCTACTGTTTTTTTAGGACTGCGCCAAAGAAAGTGTGTGATGTCATTTTTTACAAGACTGAGAGTCACAAAGTATGCTGCATGTTATAGTAAGTGTTGTAGTTTTGACAGATTTTTGTAGTTTTAAACATTGGAACAGAGAAATAGTGAAATCAGCAGCAGTTTCGTAAAGGCTTTATGCACCTTGACAAAACTTATAGATACATAAGAACAACAACAAAACTCATAGATGCGTAATTCAGCTGCATGACGTTATCTTAATCAGACTGCTCCAATCACAACTGTTTAAACCCCAATAATAGAGCTGTGTAGGACTGTCATAATCCAATGACAAAATGACTTTGAAAAGAAAGTGAAACTGGAGAGAGAATAAAAACACTTTGCTTGCGGAGGAGGTAGTAAAATGTAAAGAAATAAAATGATAAATTCTGCCCTACTCATACCTCCAAACATAAAACATGAGTGGAGGCAATTTGTGAAAGCATCAATGCCACCTGGCAGTTTGCCGCACATACTATACTCCTGAAGAGTGTGAAAAACAGGGGTACGGCATGGTAATGAAGTCATGAAGTGTTGCTTATAACAGATAATCTTAAAAACAATTTTGTACACTAAAATAATTGAATATAAATACTGTACATAAAATGTACAGAAGTTTTGAGAATGACACAAATATTAGTTTTCACAAAGTTTGCTGCTAAACTGCCTTTAGATCTTTGTTTCAGTTGTTTCTGTGATGTACTAAAATATAATTATAAGCACTTCATACGTTTCAAGGGCTTTTATCAACAATTACACCTTTTTCAGGACCTCTGCAATTCGACTGGGCTGCTCTCAATCAACTTCTGGGCCAAATCCTGACTGATAGCAACCCATTCTTTCATAATCACTTCTTGGTGTTTGTCAGAATTAGTTGGTTTTTGTTTGTCCACCCGCCTCTTGAGGATTGACCACAAGTTCTCAATGGGATTAAGATCAGGGGAGTTTCCAGGCCATAGACCCAAAATTTCAACGTTTCGGTCCCCGAGCCACTTAGTTATAGTTTTTGGCTTATGGCACGGTGCTCCATCGTGCTGGAAAATGCATTGTTCTTCACCAAACTGTTGTTGGATTGTTGGAAGAAGTTGCTGTTGGAGGGTGTTTTGGTACCATTCTTTATTCATGGCTGTGTTTTTGGGCAAATTTGGAGTGAGCCCACTCCTTTGCATGAGAAGCAACCCCACACATAGCGCTCACCTTTTCTTCTCCGGAAAAGCCTTTTTCCAGATGCCCCAAACAATCAGAAAGAGGCTTCATCCGAGAATATGACTTTGCCTCAGTCCTCAGCAGTCCACAGCAGTCCATTCGCCATACTTTTTGCAGAAGATAAATCTGTCCCTGATGTTTTTTTTGGAGAGAAGTGGCTTCTTTGCTGCCCTTCTTGACACCAGGCCATCTTCCAAAAGTCACTGTGCGTGCAGATGCACTCACACCTGCCTGCTGCCATTCCTGAGCAAGCTCTGAACTGGTGGCACTCCGATCCCGCAGCTGAATCCTCTTTAGGAGACGATCCTGGCGCTTGCTGGACTTTCTTGGACGCCCTCATCTCATCTGATCACTCTTCATAACATTCTGGAGTATATGCAAATTGCTATTATAAAAACTTAAGCAGCAACTTTTCCAATTTCCAATATTTATGTAATTCTCAAAACTTTTGGCCACAACTGTATATACAAATATGATTATTTTAATATGTGTGCCATGGATCATGCTCAAGACTCCATGAATGCAGCTTGTGTTTTTTTGATTTCATGCTGCGTATTGGGGAAATGTATGAGTCTGTGCATGATCTGTGGTGCTGTAAGGGTTCATTTATTATTTCTAACACTGTTGACTGTGTCACTGATTCAAAGCTGCACCTTTGCTGTTACTAATAAAACGTACAGTATCAGTCTCCTAGGAAGACAGCACACGATTTGTTTGTTAATGTTCCAGTTACATACCGGAAGTAAGAAAAAAAAATTGCTACTCCTAACCAGTTTGGACACCTCCGGAGCTCTCCTACTGTTTGCTGGAGAAAGGAGCTCTTACACCGGTGCCATTTCTTTGCCAGGTAAGCAACGAACACCACCTTGCAATCATTAGACATTTCTGTATTGTAAAAAAAAAATTACTGATCCTGTGAAAGATTCTAATATCGTGACATACTGGATTTTTTCATGCGCTGTAAACCAATTTATCATTTTTAGAATCAGCCAGTTATTGTGAACATAACGCCATTATGATGTTTTATTATAAATGAACAAACATTTAAACACATACAATTATTAGCCTCTTGAAATGTGTTTCCCAAATTGAATACAAAATTTTTAGTGGTCTATGTGATTTTGTAATGTAAAACCACATTCTGCTCTGCTACAGTAACTTTAGTGTATGATAAATGGTAAGTGGTTAAATGACACAAAATTTAAATATTTTTCATATGCTCCTATTGTTCTCAACAAAAACATAAAAACATTTTATGTAGCATTTTCATAATAACAATAACACTGTTTTTTTAAACAAAATAACAACATCTTGTAGATGCCCCTGAAATTGCTGTCCACCCTGTCATTTTGGTGGTAAGTGCCCATTTGAGAAACTACCTGATGTAATCAGTGACATTACAAGCATCATGTTGTCATTGTTCAGTAGATGTTGAAACAACACATGTAAGTACATGTTACAAGTACAAAGTTTGGGCACTTGAAGAATTCCAGAGTCTCAGATTCTTTTTGCAAGGTTTCAGACCTTAATCAGCTTGTTAGATCTGATGCATGGCAACAGCTGTCATTAGTAAATGCCAATTTCAAAGCTTTACAAATACTTTGACTCTGCAAACCTTGTGCACACACTTGCGGACACTCAACAACCATGGGTTCTTCTAAGCTGCTGTGTAAGACCCTGAAAATGAAAGTTATTGATGCTCACAATGCAGGAGAACGCTACAAGAAGATAGCAAAGCGTCGTCAGCTTGCAGTTTCCACAATGAGAAATGTAATTAAGAGATGACAGTTCAGGGGAACTATGGATGTCAAGATGAGATCTGGAAGACCAAGATAACTCTGGAGGAGAACATCTCGTATGCTGGTCAGAAAGACAAATCAAAACCTACATTTGACTGCAAAAAACCTGCAGGAAGATTTAGCAGACTCAGGAGTGATGGGGCACCGTTCCACTGTGCAGCGATGCTTGCACAGACAAGACCTTCATGGAAAAGTGAGTAGAAGAAAACCTGCATCCACATCATAAAATCCAACATCAGAAGTATGCAACAGAACATCTACAGAAGCGTGATGCATTTTAGAAGTGCTGTGGACTGATGAAGTTAAAATAGAACTCTTGGGCCACAATCAGCAAAGGCAGGTTTGGAGAAAAAAAGGAGCACAGGAAACATTGCATGGGTGGAGGGAAGAATGGATTCCACTAAACACCAGCAAATTCTGGAAGCAAACATCACATCATCTGTAAAAAAGCTGAAGCTGAAAAGAGGACTCCTTCTACAACAGGACAATAATCCTAAACATACCTCGAAATCCACTATGGAATACTTCAAGAGACACAAGCTGAAGGTTTTGGAACGGCCATCACAGTCCCATGTTTTAAACATCAATGGAAATTTGTGGGTAGATCTAAAAAGAGCTGTGCATGCAAGACGACCAGAGAATATTACAGAACTAGAAGCCTTTTGCAAGGAAGAATGGGAGAAAATCCCAGGTAGAATTGAAAGACTTTTAGCTGGCAATAAAAAGCGTTTACACCTCCTCTGGCAGCTAAGTACTGATTATATAGGGTGCCCATACTTTTGCACAGTGCCATAATAATGTTTTTATTTGTTATTTTTGTTCAATTTATGGCAAAAGACTGTGGTAGGAGTAAGCATATTTTATTGTTTAAAATAAATTTTTTGATATTCATATTGTGTGGGATTAATATTGTTTTCCCATTCTGTTTGGTTATTCAAAAAATGAGAATGCTTCATGGATAAGTCGTAGTCTTAAAACAAGCTTTTTTAAAAATCCTTATAAAATATTTATTATAAGTTGCAAATTCACCATTAAATATCATATTCATCTAGTGTTTGTTGAGAATTTGAAAAGGGGTGAATGTTTTGTATTAAATCCAGATGGAGCGCCGTATCCTCACATGTTAAATAGTAAGGTAAATTATTCAAAAATATACACTAAATTCATGTTCACATTATGTATTTTTGTGTATTGACAAGAGAAAAAATGTTTTGCATTAAATGCATATGTAGCTGTACGTCCTTAACAAAAATGCTCAATGTAAATGTTAGTTATATTGCAACACCAAGTGATGCTGTACAGTATAATCCATAGGTGGACCAACATGATGAGGATGATATCTGCAAAATATGGAGATGACTGGAGCACTGTTCCATGTTGTGTTTCTTGGGGATGAGACAAGAGGGACCTGACAGTCCCTCATTGTTGGAGGCAATGCTATTGATACAGACTGTTTGGTGAAGGCTGTTTTTTTTTTTGTCATTGATGTTAAGGAGTGTCTTCTCACCTGGGAGTTTCTCCAGCATACTGTAGATCAGATTGATGGACACGAGTACTCATGTCATTACATTTTTGAAGACAACAGTTTTTCCAGCCAACATTTAATCAATATCATTTTTGTTTTTAATGTCATTTTTGAATGAAATTAAATATTAATAGTTAAATAACAGACAGATAGTTAAAATATTAAGATGGGAAATATTTTTGTCATGTGGCCATTATAAGATTTGTATTGAAAACTTCTATAGAAAAAGTTTTTAACCATTGTATTAAATGCAAAAAAAAAAAAAAAAAAAAAAGCAATTCAAATCAGACTTACAGGGGTTTCTTGTTTTTGCTTTACAGAGTGTTTATGTTACAGTACATTTATTTTATATTTAACAAATGGTCATCTTAAGATTATATGGTTTTGTCTGACATTTTGGTAAACATTAAGTTATTCACATTTTCTTATTCTGTGACTATCTATTTACATTATGTGAAGTTGTGTACATTTTGTGTCTTTTTTGAAAATAAAAAAATCAAATGTAATGTGTCAACCCAGCAAGAGTGTTTATTTTACCCACTGGTTGGGTCAAATAAAATAACCCAACACTTTAACATTTAACCCTGCAAAAGTGTCAATTTAACCCACTTGTTGGGTCAGATGAACAACCAAGAAATCTTAAAATGGTACAACCCAGCACTTGGGTCAAAACAACCCAGCGCGCATTCTGTCCAATAGTGACCCAGCAGCTGGGTTATGGTTGGGTTGTTTTTTAACCCAGCAGTTTTTAGAGTGCAGGAGACTTAGGGCACGAGGCAGGATACACCTTGGACAGGGTGTCAATCCATCGCAGGGCACACAGACATACACACACTCACACACTATGGACAATTTGGGAATGCCACTTAACCTACATGTCTTTTGAATGTGGGAGGAAAACAGAGTACCCGGAGGAAGCCCACCAAGCACGGGGAGAACATGTAAACTCCATGCACACAGAGATGGGAATAGAGCCTGGCCAGGGATCGAACCCGGACCCTGGAGGTGCAAGGCAACAGTGCTAAACCACTACACCACCGTGCCGCCCACACACATACAGTATGTCACAAAAGTGAGTACACCCCTCACATCTCTGCATATATTTAGTTACAGTATATCTTTTCATAGGACAATACTGCAGAAATGACTCTTTGACACAATGAAAAGTAGTCAGTGTAATGTTTGTATAGCAGTGTAAATTTATTGTCCCCACAAAATAGCTAAAATACAGCCAATAATACCTGAACCCCTGGCAACAAAAGTGAGTACACCCATAAGTGTACAAATTGAGCACAATTAGTCATTTTCCTTCCCCTTTTTCAGGTGACTCATTAATGTTACACTGTCTCAGGAGTCACCAGATAGCAGGCAAGTTAAATTTGGTATAAAAGCTCTTCCACGCTTCCAAGACCATCCAGCGCTTTAAGAGGACAGGTTCTTTTCAGAACAGCCCTCACGGTCAAAGGTGAGTGCACGTTCTCAGCGTCAGATCCAATGATTGGCTTTGGAAAACAGACGGATGAGTGTGTCCACCATTGCTGCAGAGATTGAAGGGGTGGGAGATCAGCCTGTCTAAAGTTGATGTACAAGAAAGCTCGCAAACAATTTGCTGCAGACATGCAAACTAAGGACCAGGATTACTGGAACCATGTCCTGGGGTCTGATGAGACCAAGATAAACCTATTTGGTTCAGATGGTGTCAAGCGTGTGTGAGGAGTACAAAGACAAGTGTGTCTTGCCTACCGTCAAACATGGTGGTGGAAGTGTCATGATCTGGGGCTGCATGAATGCTGCTGGCATTGGGGATCATTGAGGGAAACATGAATTCTAACATATACTGTGACATACTGAAGCAGAGCATGACCCCCTCCCTCCGGAAACTGGGCCGCAGAGCAGTGTTCCAGTGTGATAATGACCCCAAACACACCTCCAAGACCACTGGCTTGCTAAGGAGGCTGAGGGTAAAGGTGATAGACTGGCCAAGCATGTCTCCAGACCTAAACCCCATAAAACACCTCCGGGGCATCCTGAAAAGGAAGGTGGAGGAGCACAAGGTGTCAAATTTCCACCACCTCCATGATGTTGTGATGGACGAGTGGAAGAGGATTCCAGTGGCAACCTGTGAAGCTCTGGTGAACTCCATGGACAAGAGAATTCAAGCCGTGCTGGAAAATGATGGTGGCCACACAAAATATTGACATTTCACATTTTCACTTAGGGGTGTACTCACTTTTGTTGCCAAGGGTTCAGCTATTTTTGGCTATATTTTTAGTTATTTTGAGGGGACAATAAATTTACACTGCTATACAAACTTTACACTGACTACTTTTTATTGTGTCAAAGAGTCATTTATGCAGTGTTGTCCTATGAAAAGACATAACTAATTATTTGCAGAGATGTGAGGGGTGTACTCACTTTTGTGACATACAGTACAGACCAAAAATTTGGACACACCTTCTCATTCAAAGAGTTTTCTTTATTGTATTCTTTATTGTGTTCTTTATTGTGTTCTTTAGCCCAAACGAGTCTCTTCTGCTTGTTGCCTGTCCTTAGCAGTGGTTTCCTAGCAGATATTCTACCATGAAGGCCTGATTCACACAGTCTCCTCTTAACAGTTGTTCTAGAGACGTGTCTGCTGCTAGAACTCTGTGTGGCATTGACCTGCTCCCTGATCTGAGCTGCTGTTAACCTGCGATTTCTGAGGCTGGTGACTGGGATGAACTTATCCTCCGCAGCAGAGGTCACTCTTGGTCTTCCTTTTGTGGGGCGGATGTGAGCCAGTTTCTTTGTAGTGCTTGATGGTTTTTGTGACTGCAACTGGGGACACTTTCAAAGTTTTCCCAATTTTTTCGGACTGACTGACCTTCATTTCTTAAAGTAATGATGGCCATTAATTTTTCTTTACTTAGCTGCTTTTTTCTTGCCATAATACAAACTCTTTGAATGAGAAGGTGTGTCCAAACTTTTGGTGTGTACTATATATATAAAATATATATATAAAAAAAAATTCAAATATATGCGATAAACAATACACAATTACCTTCAGCACTAAGTCACGTTGCTAACTAAAAGGATACATGTGGTAATTAAGTGCTAACATACAAAAAAACAAGTCCACATCATCATTAATTCTTCCACTACACAGTGGATATGTGCATACCATGTATAAAATAAAATAAAACACTTTTGTGTATTACAAATATATTTAATATATATCTTCTGCAGTACATTACAAAAAATATATATTACAATATAACAATTGTACTTTAAAAATTGGAAAATAAATGTAAAATTAAACTTTGTTTTAAATTTTAGAAACCTGTCTACTGACTTAATTAATAAACTGAATATTATATTTAAAAAAAAAAGTTTACTCTAATTTAAAATATGAAATAATTTAGTAATTAGTTAGTAATTTTAGTAATAGTTAGTTTACTTTCATTTTGCGTTTTTTGTTTGAAAGCCACCGATGTCCGTCATTTGACCATTTTTTAAATAAATACATTAATTAATTAATTACAGTGCCGGATTCACTTTAAAAGGGTAAACAACTGGTGCATCCTTTAGCCTCCTTAGTCCCCCACAAAGACAAAAGACAGATTAAAAATAGGTAAAAATAACATGGAGACAAAATGCCTTTTTTTTTTTACAAATAAAATATTGGAACAGAATGTGTATTAATGCTTTCTTTAAGTCTTTTGAGCAAACTATTCTCCTATTTATGCTATTGAACGTGGATTTTATCATTGAAAAAATAAATAAATAAATAAAACACAGCCAGCCAGCAGAGGTGCTTGTGAGTGGAGAACCCAGCTAAAGGCCTCTTACATAAACCAGCTACATGAAAGTGAAAAAGTAAACCCATGAAGCTGGAGTTCAGCAATCTTCCACCTGCAGAGCTTAAGCTGTGTTATTGTGAGCATCAGGAACATTAACGTGACTCATGCTCTATACGACAGCAGGGTACTACACCTTGGACCTCTCCAAATCTGTCGTACAAGGTAAGTGCAGCCCTCACAACATCCTTATAAAACAATTTCTGCTGCCAGCATTTCTTTCTGCCATGACAAGTCCATTTGTTTCATTGCCATGTGAAAATCAGGAGCAGCAGGGTATTCCACCACACAGGACATAAGAACACAGCTTAGTCAGTTTCCCCAGACAGTAGCAGAAGTACTGCTGGTATTCAGAATTGATGATGTAATTATTTAAGTCATGATCTACCTTCAACCTTTCCATATTTATACACATTATACTGTAGGTGTATGAACTAAAATACCCAAGACAGTCTCACTAAAAATGCTAAAAATTGTTTTATCTCATGTAAACAAATCTACCATTCTTTTTCTCTTAAACAATATGCAAACATTTAGTGTTTTATTGGCTGTAACCTCAACCAAGTGTGGATAGACACTACAGCTAGAAATTCAAAAAAATGCATTGTCCTAAACTCTCATGTCCCTCCACAGCATATGGTAGCTCGTAACACATGATTAAACAAATAATGTTTATGTTTAATGTTTGAAACCTAATTATGACTTGTTCACTTACTAATGTTCACTTTACTTTTCTGTCAGCTTAGATCAGTTTGACAATTGTGAGTAATCGTCTTCTATGCTCAATCTCAGTGCGTGTGTGTCACTTGTATAGTCAACATCTGTGCACGTGTACTATTTTCTATAACATTGTGAACATATGTGTTCAAACAAATAAAGTGTAGTTGCTGTTCTTTAGTACTGTACTGCAACAATGACCCTTGTGAAGAAAAAATGTTAAAAAGGCTGTAGCAGTGTGGGAGATTAATCTGCTTGACGACAATGCAACGTCACATTTCCGCAAAATCTTCAAAAGTAGGCAAAAGCAGGTGTCAGTAGAGATATATCTTGTTAAAGGCATTTTTCGACAATGATTCTGTCAGTGTGCGCATTTGTGTGCACACAAGCGAGCAGGTCTGAAAGTCATCCTACACAGTAGCCCCCTCTCTCCTCCTCTCCTCTCCTCTCCTCTCTTGTCTTACTGCATTCTTTTAAAAATAATAATTTATTTTATTTTTACTTTATATTTTGTAGTAATTATTTTTAGATTCACATTTTTGGGTTGTGGTTTGTTTCACAAATTTCTGTCAGCAAATCAACTTAATCAACATTATTTGCAGACACATAACATGAAGAGGAGAAAACATAAGCTGATCTGATGTCACCAACATTACCACTCACTGTATATATACAGTACTGTGAAAAAAATCTTTATTATCTTTAATACAAATTTTGTTCTAAATGCTTATCATGTCTGTATTATTATGTACAAAACTATTTGCTATTTATGACCGCACCTTAAAATTAACAAGACAGGCTGGGTTTAAAAAAATAAATAAATAAATAAAATAAACTATCGTATTCTCTTGGGTTTTGCTTGAAAAGTGTGACAAAGTTACCAGAAGAACTTGAGGGGAAAAAAAACAAACAGCTGTGTTTCTTACAGTACTGTGCAAAAATCTTGGGAACACAGAAAAAAAATCAGTAGTGTTAGATACAGATTTTTGCAGTTTTATAAGTAAAACAGCTGCATGCTTGAATGGTACTGAAGAATATGCCAGACTTCTTCAAGATCCTACATTATATTTTTTGTTTCCATCTGAAACCTGGTCTGTCATTTAATATGTTGCTTCCTTAACAAGCATGCAAGTATTTTTCTGTAATGTTATTTATTTATTAATTTGTAAAGTATGATTAAAAATAATGTATTGAATAGTTTTGTATATAATAATGCAAACATAATAAACATATATAACACAATTTGAGCTACAGATAATATAGTGACTAAGACTTTTGCACAGAGCTGTACAATGATTAGCTGCAATACTACAATGCAAAACATTATGGCCAGTATTGTGTAATGATTCCACAAGATCTCTGGGGGTGCACTCAGTGTATGATCAATCAGATTGTAATCTGGGAAATTTGGAGGCCGGGTGACCTTGGACTCTTTTCCTTCTGCGTCCCATGCATGCTCAGCTGTGGTGCATTGAATGTGGTGCATAGCATGAGCTGTGTGGTCTGCCACATCTTTATAATTTTTCTTATATATAATTCTATTACCATCCCCATTGGAATATTCTAATGTTCCTCCCTAATTCTTTTCTTTTTGGTATTCATTAAATATAATCTCCATTCCAGTGCATATATGTGAAAAATTAAATGCGTACAGTTTAGCCCGCTTTTTTGTATGTATTTTTTTGTATGAACATAAAAAACAAGAAACATTTCTCATTTCCTATACTGTCCTCATTCCCTCTTTCAGTTCTTTTTTTCTTAAGTTTTGTGTCATGCTGAGAAGTTGGCAAACTCCACAAATCAGCTCCTGCTTTTCCTATATGAAATTAACTTGCTTGAAAAGTGCACTGTGTGTAAATCCCCTGCCAATGTAGAGAGCAAATTAATTTTCCATAGTGTTGTGTCTTATAACTATAATTTAGAAATGTGTTGCTTAAAAAATGTGATTGCAATAAATATAGAATTATTTCAGTTTCATTAAAAGCCCCACCTGAACCCCTACCTGACACACATAAAATTAATTTATTTGTGTTGAGTTTAGTAATTATGGTGCTAATTTTTGTGTTGGCACTGTATTGTTGATGAGGGGCACAATGATGTTGTTTGATCATATTTGCATGGTAGTTCAAGCTTTGAAACCTTATCTGTTTGAGCAGAATGTATAGATGACATGGCTGAACTAAACATCCTAAAGTGTTGCTACATGAATTCCATTGAAGAGAAATGAAGCCAGAGCTAATGTGCACTGGCACCACTGTAAGCAGTTTGTTGTATAGTATTTTTATTAATGTAAGACATCTTTAATAAAAGTAAAAAAAAATAAAATAAATAAAATAGACCAGCATCAAATGAGATTAAACTAAAATAGATCTTGGAAAATACTGTAGGTACATTAAAGCTTAGTATGCAAGTTTACACAGTATGGTTGAAAGATCAGGTTGTGTAATCATGCCAAAAAAAAAAAGAAATCCATAATAATTATGAATTGCAAACATGTTTAGTGGTGATATATATCATTAAAGAAATTGGCATTGAGTTGATTACCATTTTTAGGCTGACATTTAAAAAATGACAAGAAAAGAAGAAATATTCTACTTCCTGGCTAACAGAGTTATGACCAATTAGCTCTTAAAGGTCAAAGCATAATTTAGCACTCTTTGCTGATGAATGGGGAGTGCCAGTTTGCACACTAATAATCAAGTGAGCAGTGAGCATAAAATTACTCTTGGCTGATTGTTTATAAGAAGCTGCATATAGTGACACAACAGTTGCAACATCTCTCATTACTGAGATTAAGTACTGGACAAGCTTTTAAGTCTGCTGGGAGTGAAACAGCTCTGAGTGTTCAGGTTATTGTACACATGTGCGTGCACACACACACACACATACACACACACACACACACACACACACACACACACACACACACACACACACACACACACACAGAGTCAGTAGTGACAGGCCTTATTGGGCCACTAGGGAGCTCATTTATGGAATGAAGATAAAAACTCTAGAGAGTCTGACAGTTCAGAGCAGACTAAAGGCCCAACTTTCTCTTTCTCTCTCTCTCTCTCTCTCACACACACACACACACACACACACGCACACGCACGCACGCACGCACGCACGCACACACACACACACACACACACACACACACACACACACACACACACACACACACACACTCATGAATACACACTTTAGTTTATATTGGATCTTGGCATGCACACACAAGACATGCTTTCTTTTGTTAGAAATTATACTACATTAATATTGTGAAATTTCATCATGGGTCAAATTACAGGGGAACTTGGCTACCCTGACAAGAACACAAGATCCCTTCAAATCCTTCCCTGTCTTTCTGGCAGTGGCACTTCCATGGGGGTAAATGTCTCGGTGCCAACCATCACCATTTAACCCTACAACAGCAAACTTGGGCCTGAACCTGGAGATTGGAATCATTGCCTTTCAGTTGGATAAGGAAGCAATGAACTGAGTGGAAAAAGGACTACATGGCTCTTTACCATGATCAAAATGTGATGTACAGTATGCACTGTGACCGCAGCTTAGTGATTTTTATTTGTTTTGATCAGGCTATTGAACTTCCTGCATAATGTGTGTGGTGTTGTTCCTGTGAAATGTTACTTGTGGTATTAAAAGCCTGCAGTAGCAATAGTATGTTGCCTTCGGAATATTTATTGCAGTAACAATTTCATTGGCTGTGCTGCCTCACATTTGAAGGTACGATGTGCATGTGACTTGGAAAGTTATGATGCCAAAACTAAACTTCTAAAACTATGCTACCAGAGCAAAATCTTAAAGAAAAACTCTTCCTGAAACACAATAAATATGTATTAAATAAATAATCATTTTAATAAATTTCCTCCTAACTGATTACTGTAGTTATGAGTACCTGTGGTTTTACATCTATTTATGTACTTCATTTCATATTAAATAATTTTATGTCTGCTTTGTCTATAAAAATACTGTATTCTTTATTATTATTATTATTATTATTATTATTATTATTATTACTTTCTATTTTATTTTTTTTTTTTTTTGCAATTGAAGATCACAAAATAGTATTAGCTTCAGATCCACCATGACTTAAAGTGAGACAATGCACTAACCGAAGATAAAAGAACTGATCCCACAAGCAAAGTTAAGGATACCTACTGTATTGCCTAGTATTTTTTTTTTTGTTTTTTTTTTTTATGGTAATTTTTAGAGGTATCTGGGTAATAGCAAACAAAAGGCAACATTTTAGCATTCAGTTTCCACAAAGTCCTTACGTGTTCAGGTGCTCAGCTACATGTCTCTTTGATCTGATTAGTGCTAAATGAATAAACAAAGTCAATATCTTCTAGCCAGAGAGAAAGAAGGACCCATACCTGCTGAGAGTCATTACATAAATCAGCAATAGTCCAGTGCACAAATTAATAGGCCAATCCACATTAAAAAGAGCAAATATTTATAGGTAATGTAGCATGCTGAAAAGACAAATGTGCCTGCACAAAGACCCTAAAGCAAATGTTCAGAACTGATGAATAATTTGGAGTTCCTGTTAATAGGTTTAACATACCATGTGTGTGTGTGTGTGTGTGTGTGTGTGTGTGTGTAGATGATACCATTTTTTCAGGCCAATAACAATATTTCAGATATTGTTGAATTGATTTACAGTCATACTAAAATGGTGTGTATAAAAAAGTTAGAAAAGCCAGCAATTGAAAATGTCCAGATACTTTACCTGTGGCTTAAAGAAAGGCTGGTGAGCTCAGCAACACCAGAAAGCACAAAAGAACACTGAGAACAAATGTGGAAGATGGAAAAAAAAATTCTCAATGAAGTAAAGCCCTTCACAGTAGTTGGACTATAGATGAATCTTTGTTAAAGTAAACATACAGGAAAAGTTTCATTTAACAGTTAAATGGATGGACGACATTGCTTATTATCTGTTGCATACCACCTTATCTACCAAAAACAGCCAGGTCAATCATGTAAGTGTATAGGGCTCTATTCATTGCCTCAAATTCAGCCAAATATTTTGCACTGCAGATGGACAATTACCAGAAACATAGTTCAGATGCAACCTAATTTTAATAATGTTCAAGTCTTTTTCCTCAACTTGGGCCAACTGAGCATGCATTTTATTTACTAAAGGCAAACCTTAAGGCAAAATCTCATAAGAACACACAGAAACTAAAGATGGCTGCTTAAAGAAAACCTAGGAGAACATCACTAGGGACAAAACCCTAGAGAAGAACATATTTGCAGCCATGTATTAAAAAATGGCGATTTACTTCATGACTGTTACTCTGTTAGATTACTTTTTTGTCCCTTAAAGTACAGTAGGCACAGTGCTGCCATTCTTATACATTTTAATTCTACTAGATATTACTAGGTTATGCTAGGCTGCTAGGTACAGTACATCAGAACAAGTCCAGACATGTGAGCGTAAGTGAGAGCAGTACAGAAAATGGAGTGACAGCAAGAGAAAGAATTGTCAAGGAAAAGGGAGTGATAGGAACAAGAAATAAAAGAAAAGAAATTGAGAGCTGTAAGGAAATAGAGCTGAGAACTGGTCCAGTTGTTTAACATGGACAAGTTTAGGTGATATACAGTAATTAAAAAACTTTACCTATTAATTTGCTTTTGGCTCTGTCTGTGTTTATATAATCACAAAATGTTTAGCAAACCGTTTGTTAACGTCATATTGCAGAAGCTAAGCTACTGTAAGTATAACATCACCTAAAGTGGTTGGGGTGAACTTAACCTTCTGACATTGTCTGCATATAGTGTCATGATAGCATGAGTTAAAAGATAGATAAGTTATAAGTCGACTGGCTAACCAGCTAACTAGCTGGAGAGGAGATTCACAAAATTGTAGTTCAGGAGTCTTATGGTGTAACTTGTTCAAGAGTAAGCATGAGCATGTGGGCCACTTTGGAGAGGAAAGCACAATGGAGCGGGTCTGGTATTGCCCAACAATTCAGAAATTGATTCAGAAGCATAGCCATAGAATGTGTTTTGGACAAAGATATCCTTCCCTGTCATCATTTTCTTATTGACATGTACTAATGTCATAGCTCCACTGGAAGTACTTGTGATGGACTGCTCAGTTCTAGGAAAATCACCTACAGGATATGAAAATGTCTTGGTACATTTATGAAGCTACAGGATACTCAGGTTAGGTACAGGATATGAAGCACTTGATCCCAGGATGCGCCCACAAGGCAGAAGAGAATTTATAATTGCAGATCCAGCGCTCATCAGGCTTGGAGACAGGTTGTTGCTGTGTGACCATAGTTAGAGGTGTGGAAATAAATTTCAGAACATTGGAGAAGCTCATACATAGTTGTTAAGCAGAATCATGCAGATATCCCAGTATTTATCTTTCACCAAGATGAAACACAGTTTTTTGACACAAATTGAGGGGGTCTTGTTTACCTGTTTGTTTACCCAGCATCACCACCTTTACACAAATCTGTTCCCAGTTCAGTATGAGGTTTTAAGTGGGATAAAACAGGGAAATTACGTTCAGGACATTGTTGAGAAAACAGGGTAAAAGCTTAAGCAGGACTTTGATGTCACAACTGAGTCTGACATCTGAGATGAGCAGAGCTTGAGCTGAGATATTTTTGCAAGTTTAACAAGAGATATGCTTTTTAAAAGGTTCCAGACTCATGAAAGGCGCAGAGCCACCTGGAGAGGTCAGATGGAATGGCAGGGTTTCAGCATGGGGGAATGTAATAGGGCTATTTTAAAAAACACAATTCTACACAAGTCTATTGAAATATTGTGTGTAATTGAAAGCGGGTGTTTGCAATCAGTATTCTGGTGACCTTGACTCCATTTTTCTTATGGATTACCATGTTTAAAGGCTGTGATGCTTGCTGGGAGTTGGAGTTCTGTGAAGGCACCGCTGTACATATTTGAAGCCCTACACGAATAAAAAAAAATACAGATATAAAAAATAAATGCATATAATATTAGTTACTATATTGCTACAGTATTTAATTATCTGTAGAAAGACTCTCCAACATCTTAATATGTTAACAACAGTGTCAGATGAGTGAAATTTAAAACTGGTTATGCTAGTTTTCCACATGTGGTCTCTAAAAGAAAAGAAAAAAAAATCCATAGCCAACATTAGCTAGACTCTGCCATTGCATCAGTTTGATATCTAATTTATGTTTCATGGACACATCAATGTGGCTGGCTAGATTAGTGAATCACTCTCTGAATCATATCTCATATCAGATATTATGGACTGAAATGATCATCCACTATGTCTGTTCTCTCTGTCTCTTTTCACACTGCTCTTTACTTCGAACAGTCAGATTCTAATCAAGGACTCGTCCCTGACTCATATCCCACTTAAATCACCTTCCTCAAGTCTTTATCACTTTGTGTCTGTCTTTGTTTCCATTTCAACATTGCCCTTTTTTGTCTCCTATTCTCCTTCTCTGATGGACTGCCGGGTTAGAGTAGCCTGATCCACAAGTGACCTTAATGTCCAGGTGACAGATAGCCATTTATATCTGAACAGGGTGCACATACTCGCTCCCTCCTCTAAATCAAGCAACACTGATATCTTAAGGTCTTCTTGTAAGTCTAATAAAATACCCCATTTGGGATAAGGCACATGATGTATTGGGATTACGATAGATATACTATACTGAAAAAAATTCAATTGTACTGTTGATATTCCATAATAAAATTTCAAATATACTGTTTTGGTGTCACAAAGACTTTTTTTTTCTTTTTTTTTTTAAATACTCAGCATCGAGGCTTGTATGGTTGTGTGTAATAAATAACATTTTAATTAGAAAGCTATGCTGGTATTTGCCCAACATTATCTTCTATGAATGTGTTATTTCAAATGCATCTGTAAATCTTATAAAATTTAAATGAGAGATTCTTGCAAGTTAATTTATATGATGAGAAAGCAAATATGACATCAGACAGCAGAATAGCATCTTGAGAGGAACTCAGGAAACAATAGCCATGAAGTGGAAGGCAGAAAATCAATAAAGAATAAATCCTGAAGTGGAATTTGAACTGTGCTGGAGCCATTGAAACATGAAAAGAAGAAAAAAAAAGACAAAGTGGAGAAGCAAGGTAAAAATCAGCAAGAAACAAAGGCTATCCTTTAAACATCTCTCTTCATGAGTGCATCTTAAATCCCCATTTTTACTGATGACAGTCACTAACTGTACCTGAACAGTAAAAGCTAACTGTCTTTAAGATCATAATTTCTTTTGGCTGCTCCTATCAAGGGGTCACCACAGCAGACCATCCAATCCACTAGAAGCCATTCCTGATGCAACCCTCCCATTTTCTAACTGGGCTTGGGACCAGCATTGCATGCAGTGGCTGGGTAGTACAGTATAGTATGTGGCAACCCAATGACAAGGCTTGAACCCAGATCCACAAATCACCACCCTACAGCCTTAGCCGCCTATCATATATAGGCGTCAATAAACCCCTCTTGAAATGTAACAAATATAAATAAATATTTCATTACATTTACACTGATCAGCCATACCATTATGACCACCTGCCTAATATTGAGTAAGCTTTGGTCACCAAAACAGTAATTACCTGCAGGGGTTGTGAACCTTTTTTCTGAAGTTGATGTGTAAGATGCAAAGAAAATAGGCAAGTATAAGGATTTGAGTGACTTTAGCAAGGGAGCAATTGTGATGGCTATAGGACTGGGTCACAGCGGCTCCAAAACTGCAGGTCTTGTGGGATGTTCCTGGTCAGCAGTTGTCAGGACATACCAAAAGTTATCCAAGTAAGAAAAACTGGTAAACTGGTCACAAGGTCATGGGGGGCCATGTCTTACTGATGCACATAGGGAGTAAAGGCTGGTCCATATGTAGTCCATTTCCAATAGAAACGTTAGTGTAGATCAAATTGAGGGAAAAGTTAATGCTGGTTCCAGAAGAAAGGTGTCAGAACACACAGTGCATCACTGTTATGGTGGCAAAAGAGGGGACCAACTGTACTCCATATTAGGCAGGTGGTCATGACGTTATGGCTGATCGGTGTACACATTTATGCATGTCTTCATGCCATCAGACCATGTAATTCATGGATGCAGTTTATGAGACTTTGTGTTTTTCTCAATGTAAAAGCAAAACAGTTATATTATTTTCAGTGCTAATACATTTTACCAAGGCAGCAAAAAAAAACTTGTAAAACATGATATAATAGTGCTTAATAAATTTTTCTGGATGGTTGATGCATGTTTTCAGAGATTCAGTATTGGGAACTGAAAATTTAAATGTACATACTATGAATTCACATCAACTCTATTTTACCTATGTATATACAATAGATATAGGTTCAAGGAAATCTTTAAGGTATTGATTTAACCACACTGTTTTTGCTTCCAAAGGTACAGTAGGTATATCCAGGACAACTCTACTCTCACTTACTTATAGGTGCAAATTAGAGTAGTCACTCCAGATCCTGGTATGTGTTTAGGAGGTTGAAGGAAACCAGGTGAACAAAGGAAGGAGAGATAAAGAACTGAGTGGTATGCAGTGCAGTGCAGCGTTTGATTCTTAAAATATTTAAAGATAGTATTAAAATTAAAATGATCCTGTAAACAAACAGTTTTAAAGTACTTATTACTACATCCATGTCGAATATTTAGGGTTTGCAAAATCAGGCTATTTATGTGGCTTTTAGAATGAAGCAGTTATATTACATTATAAAAGTAAGTGTACCTGAGGAAATTCTGTTATTGCTGTGAAATCACAAAGTTTAGTAGATACTTTGTAGATAAAAAGTTTTAGGATCACACATCAGTTTGTGATGATTTGGCATGAGTTTGGCACAGTTATATGCAGTGTTCCTGCTGAGACACTACTGGCAGATAGCATGAGTGGGCACCTTAATGTTTGTTATTCTATTTTTGTTAATATACAGTAATTTATCTAAAGTTTAACTAATGATCCCTTTTCTTCAGGCTTTAGTCATTTTCACAATACTATTCAATCAAATTTTATATCATGATAAATGTCAAAATCTATCGTATGGAACAAATGTTGATCACATTTTCTGCCCTATCACCCAGTACTAGTGTTATGTTTATGTTTTTATTCTTTGCAAAGTATATGCACAATGTTTGCAACTTGATCCTTGCCAAGATATTATTCTTTGGCCTGCATATCTTTGGATTGTGGAAAGAACTCAGAATACATGGAGGAAATTCACCAGTCATTGGAAGAACATCGTACACCACACACAGACCCAAGGTGGGAATCGAACCCTCAACCCTGGAGGTGTGAGGCCACAGTGTTAACCAAATAATCCACCATGCTACTTTAATTTTATTCTTAAATTTGATATAGATAATGATAAGAATATATTCTGGTATATATAAACTGATAAATGAAGATGTTATCTTGTCAGTAAAATGTTTTATTTTAAGGTTTTTAATTTAAGCCTTAGCATTTTCTAAGAAATAGTTATAAAGTGTAACCAAGCATGAAATGTTTCAGAAAGTACTGGTGTGGGCTATAAGTAAGGGGAAAATCAGACTGAATTCCTTCACAAAGCCAGTTCTGTCATATCAGACATAATAACAGCCATAACTAATAGATGTCTGTGCTTCAAAGGAGACACTCAAGTCATATTTAAAATGGTAAAAGAAGGAAAAAAGAAAAAGAAAAGAAACAGAAATGACACAGTTTGTGTGGGCCAGTGAGTGTATGCAGTAACAACAATTCATCTTGAACAGCTGAAGGACAAAATTGTAGCAAATCCTTTAGTTCTACCTCTGAACGAAAGACAGGAGGCAGAATGAGGGCACAAAAGCAAAGGACAGAGCATGA
Source organism: Clarias macrocephalus (assembly GCA_011419295.1). Lineage (NCBI taxonomy): Eukaryota > Metazoa > Chordata > Actinopteri > Siluriformes > Clariidae > Clarias > Clarias macrocephalus. Next base: position 26,267 of record JAAGKR010004669.1, read on the forward strand.
CAGATCATACAGTGAAAAGGTGAGAGACAGGCAAGAGCAGAAGAGGAAGAAATTAATTAGAAAAAGAGGCTACACAAAGTGTCTTCAGAGATACACAACGTGTAATAAGATTTCACCCCCCAACCCCCTTTTAACACAATATGTTTAATGATTGGAGAGGCTTTTTTATTGGGACACTAAGGTTAATTACATAACCTTTTATTTAAATAACAATATTTTCTTGGTTGCACAAATACCCCCCTCCCAAAGTCATGGACCTACTTTTCAGTTAATTCCTTTTTAATTAAAAAGAAAGAACTCTAGTTAGCAAGAAAATCTGTAGCAAATTTTATTATTCGTGATAGTCTGGCATATTCAGAGATTGCTCCAGATTTCCAATGTTTGTTAATTACAAGATATGGTAATATTTACACAGACTAAACTCGCCATATTCAGTAATCTTAAGGCTTCAGTTATAATGGTACTTTACAACATATATTTTTCAGTGGACTATCCAGCTTAGTTTATACCCTGAAGTTGCAAGATCTTTCTTGTTTACCTCGCTTTTTAAATAAAAAAAATAACTTAATTGAAAACCAAATATAGCTCGATTGATTTTGCATTTTACCTTATCTTGTTGGAAAGTCCAAGTGCATCCCATGCATAGCTTCAGGGCTGATGAATGCAAATAGGCCTCCAATATTTTCAGATCAAAAACGTCATTTATCTTTCCATCAATTTTGGCTAATTTCCCTGTGCCAGTGCAGTTCACACACACCAGAACATCAGAGCTCCACCTTTATGCTTCACAGTAGGGATGGTGTACGTCTTATCATACGCCTTGTTGACTCCTCGACAAACAAGGCATTTGTGGTTGTGTTCAAAAAAGTGAAACTTTGGTCTCATCACTGCAAATGGCTATGCCAGAAGTATTGAAGCTTGTCTAGGTGTTGTTTGGCATGATATAAGTATGCTTTTTTGTGGCATTGGCGTAATAACGGCTTTTTCCTGGCAATACAACCATGTAGCCCATGTTTGCTTAGCAACTCCTTTTTGTGCCTCTTGAAACTGCCACACCATTTTTATGCAGAGAAGCCTGTATGGCTATGGCTGAAATCATTCCTGGACTTTATGATTATTGCTTGGTGTCAACTGAACCCCCAGTCTACTGTACCACTTCTTTGAGTTTGAAAACTAATGAAGGGCATTTTTTTAAAATCTTTGTGTATATTCTTATATAATTTCCCTGATTTATGAAGGTTAACTACCTTTTTATGGACCAGAAGTCATAATCCTGGATGAAATTTGCACTGGTCTATCAAAAACACATTGGATATTTATTCACCAAAGCTAATTACCCTGAAGCAAGCAACAAGTGTGGAAATTTACTCTAAATAACCATTTAAACTGCCCTTTCAGCCTATATGTGTTTTATCAGGCCAAGCATTTACAGGTATTTAAACTTGAGATCAGATCCATAATTAATAACTGGCTTCACCTAACCACCATCCTTAAATAAATGAATAAATCTGGATGATTGGTTGAGCATATTGGTTATGAGTAGAACTATATTTAAACGTTGTTCTCAAATCACAGTTTTACTGGCTGTACAATTAAATAAATACAATTTAAAAAATTCTACCCATGCAAATAACTCTTGTGTAATTACCCAGAATATTGATGTGTGCATTTTGTTGAGTATCTTCAAGGTTGGGGTAAACACTTAACCCAACACACTGGAAATAGAGTGATCCCAAAGCACACAGATTACAATCTGATGTTAAACCCTGAAGCAAGATGGGTTATTTAATTTAAAGGGCAAATTAAAGTGCAGAAAATCGTGATGCTTGTATGGTGAAAGGAGAAATATTTATAGTTATTGCACTCTAAAAAATCAAAAGGTGTGGCAAAGGACTCTTAGCCCCTGTTTTCCAAGGCTGTTTCCTTCCTTGGTGAACAACAGCATCTAGATATGTTAGTACAATGTATTGCCACTTTAGAGCTCATCAATCTCCTGACAGCTCTCTTGTGTCTCATGTATTGTTTTTTCCTCTCAATGAGCTGAAGGTAGGCAAGAATTAAGATACTCATTACTTCCATCAGGGGGTACTCATGCGCTGCTCCACCCGAAGAATATGTATATGTAATCTTTTTATTTTATTTTATTTTTTTATGCTTGATCACTAATGCCAGGGCTGTTGCTGTCCAGTTAGTGGTTGTTTCCTGCTCACACTCCACATAGTAGTCTAATTTCCCTCAGTGATGTTATTATCTCACTATCACCTATTAGAATTCTGGGATTTATCTCAATATTAACCAACACTTATTTTTATAAATATTATAAAGCAATGATCTCTGAGGGAAAACGGACGACTGACATCTTCCAGACATCCAGCATGACTGACATCTTCCAGATATATGGATATGTAATGTATTTGTAATTCACTTTTACAATAGTAACAACATAGTTTTGCTGCTGCTTGACACTTATGCATGGAAGTAAAGCTTGCATGCTTAGAAACTGCTCTCAATCTGTCACATATGAGAGGACAGTGTGTGTGTGAGTGTGTTGGGGGATCTGACATAATTCTGTCACCAACCTTCATGAACACATGAGGTAAGAGAAAGTTGACAGATTTCCTGTGCATATTAGTGGTTGAATCTGCTGCTGTCATTAATGATTTCGGAGCCATGGGATACAAAAATCAAAAGAGGTTCATGCAGAGTAACTCTGGATATTCATGAAAATTTTAATTAAATGTCAGAACAATTTCAAGCAAAAAACTTTCAGCAAGCTCTGGGTGAGCTTACTAACAAACATTTAACATTTTAAATTTTAATACGGTATAACTTTGTAAAAATCAAATGTACTTTCTTGTAGATGGAGTTTTAGATTATGTAACATCTTTATTATAGAATGGTGGCTGAATATACTTTATGCCATGTATTGTATTTCTCCATATGCATTAATAGTCACCAATTAGTTTGAGCCTATCTGGCTGAAGAAATTTATGTACAAGATCTTTAAGAAGGAGCAGGTTTTGAAAAATTCATGCTATATGGTAATTTCATTGCATAAAATAGCAAGTTATTCTTATTATTTTGATTGTCATTATTTGGAAAGAAAATGATAATGTCATTAAAATACTGAATTTAACTTTTGTCTCGATACTTGTGCCCACCACTGTATATATAAATTGTAACTGTTAAAATGAGCATATTGATATACAATGTGATATACAGTACTATAGACAGTATAATTATAATAAAATTATACACAAAGGTGCATCTAAATAAACAAATATATATATTGGATGGTATATATATGCAAATCTATACAGTACAGACCAAAAGTTAGACACACCTTCTCATTCTCATTCAAGAGTTTGAATTTGTATTATGGCAAGAAAAAAGTAAAGAAAAACGAGTGGCCATCATTACTTTAAGAAATGAAGGTCAGTCAGTCTGAAAAATTGGGAAAACTTTGAAAGTGTCCCCAAGTGCAGTCACAAAAACCATCAAGTGCTACAAAGAAACTGGCTCACATGCGGACCGCCCCAGGCAAGGAAGACCAAGAGTCGCCTCTGCTGCGGAGGATAAGTTCATCCGAGTCACCAGCCTCAGAAATCGCAGGTTAACAGCAGCTCAGATCAGAGAGCAGGTCAATGCCACACAGAGTTCTAGCAGCAGACACGTCTCTAGAACAACTGTTAAGAGGAGACTGTGTGAATCAGGCCTTCATGGTAGCATATCTGCTAGGAAACCACTGCTAAGGACAGGCAACAAGCAGAAGAGACTTGTTTGGGCTAAAGAACACAATAACGAACGCAATAAAGAAAACTCTTTGAATGAGAAGGTGTGTCCAAACTTTTGGTCCGTAGTGTATATAGGTGCATCTAACTAAATTAATTAGAGTATCATCAAAAAGTTTATTTATTTAATTAATTTAATTTTAAAAATCCCATCTCTGTGTGCATGTTCTCCCCGTGCTTGGTCGGTTTCCTCCTGGTACTCCGGTTTTCTCCCACATTCCAAAGACATGTAGGTTAAGTTACTGTAACTGACATTCCCACATTGGCCGTAGTGTGTGAATGAGTGTGCAAGTGTGTGTATGTGTGTGTGCCCATGGATTGGCACCCTGTCCAGGGTGTACTCCGCCTGAGACCAGCGGCGCTGAGCAGGTGTACGCAGAGACAGAAAAGTGGATGTGGAGTGGACAGCAGACGCCTTTCTCCTAGGCGAACAGGACTCTGGGGCGAGGCGGCTTTTTCAAAGGCTGCGCATGCACTGAGATTGATGATCTGCTTCTAGCCCAGATGAGTTCTGATGCCCCAAAATGTCGGTAGTAATTAGCCTGCCCCAATTAATGGCATGATGGCAGGCCTCTGGGACTTGATTTGGGTGCTGGCGACTGACTGCGCCGGGTGGCGTCTGGATATTATGGTGTGTGTGAGCCCTGGCGAACACATCCGCAAACTGGTCCATGAGCTCAATCAGCTCCTGATTCTGTGTGGGCATTGGATCCTGTCCCCGATAAACAAGGTGGTGGCTTTGCTCTGTGGCAGAGTGAGGTCAAGGAATTGGTTCAATCTTTAAAAGTTTAATATGATACAGCTCAGTGCTTTTGAGCTTAACTGGCAGTTGCAGACAATAGTTCACTGGCCTGATTCGTTCCATGATGGTGAAGTGTCCCTACACGGGTGGCACCACAGACATGAGGTGAAGTCTTACGGGAAAAAGGGTAATTTTATTAAGCAAAACGGGGAAGGAAAGGGTTTAAAGAGAGGGAGGAAAGAAGGGGAGGAAAATAGTGGAAGTGTGCACATGCAGGTCAGATGGCATTGCCCAGCTGACATGTAGGCAGATGGGTGGCAAAAGGTGGTGGCAGGCAGAGTAGCAAACTGGAGCATGCGGAGGAAGCATTCCTCCATGCTCCCATGACGACGACCTCTCCCACTGACACGAGCCAAGACCGGCCCCTCCCAGGGTGCGGTCTCTCTGGGTGCGGCCACAGACATGAGTCTCTCCTTGACATCCGTCGGCTGTGCTGCTTTCCCGGCTGGGATCAGGGGCACCTAACGCGATTTGCTCTGTAGCCTTTTCCACGCACCGGCGGGGATGCGAAGGCGGCCTCTGCATATAAGAGGGCGTCCTATGCGTGGGAGTAAAGGTGCCATGGGAACTCAAGTTGTTCTTTCCTGTACTGTCGTCATTGCGGAGATCAAAGGGGCGGCATTCCGGTCTCTCCTTAAAAGTCTCTGGGGTGCGTAACATCGTGCCACTCGCATGGTGGTCCCGCGGTCACCAGGGAAGCCGTGCCCCGTTGATTTTCACCCAATGTATGGGAGGCAGCACAGAATCTTTGGAGGAAATCTCAGTCCGGTGGCTTTTCTGACTCTTTTCTGCTTTTCTGCCATTGGCTCATCACGCATGGATTCCGGGAGTAGATGGGACCTAGGGGGCCAGTTCTCCGCATAATGGGGAGTAGATTCTCAGCACAAACTTGTCACTTACTCGTCTCTTTTCTTGTCCCATTGAAAGGGTGCCCATGGCTTTCTGCTCCTCTTGATGCAGGGCTCTAAGTGTGCAGTCCATCGCCACTTGCTCTGCCACCTAAAATGGTGAAAGACTTTCTGGTTGGAGCTACCTGATCGCAATATGGCTGAGCCGGTCAAGTTATGCTCTGGGAGCGATCAGAGCATCATAAAAGTCCATTTCTGAAACTCCATAGTGGCCTGTAAACTCAAAAGCACACAGCGGGCCAAGATCTTTGTTTTCAACAACTCATAGTTCTCTGCCTCCTCTTCGGACAAAAAAAAGTAGGCACCTGGTAGCAATGAGATAAGAATGTTACTCCATTCGCGGTGCAGCTAGCCTTCCTGTTCAGCTGTCCTCTCAAATGTGTGCAAGTACAAAGTCCACAGAAGCCCCGGTTGCTCTGATAGCAGCCTTCAACTCTTCTGCAATGTTGGGTCTGGTGGCTCGCATGTTCTTCTCCAAATACCCCATTCATTTTCTATGGAGTTTAGGTCAGGCAAGTTTGCTGGCCAATAAAGCATAAGGAAACCATGGTCCTTAAACAAGGTATTGTTACCAAGCAATTTTGTCAATGTGAGTAGGTGCCAAGTCCTGCTGGAAAATTAAATAAGCATCTATATTAAGCTGGTCAGCAGAGGGAAGCATGAAGTGTTATATAACATCCTGGTAGAAGGCTGTGCTGACCCTGGACCTGATAACACAGTGGACCAATACCAGCAGATGACATGGCTCCCCAAACCTCAACTCAACCTCAACTTTACACTGGACCTCAAGCAAATTGTATTCTTTGCCTCGACCCACTTCCTCCAAAGCAAAAATTAAAAGCAAAGTTTACTTTCATCTGAAAAGAGAACTTTGACCCACTAAGCAACTTTTTGTCCTTAGTACAGGTAAAACTCTGATGTTGTCTCTGATTTAAGAGTGGCTTGACAACAGTAATGCAACAATTGTAGCCCATGAGCTTTAGTGTGGTAGCGGAGGCAGTGGGGGTGCAGGTCCACCCAGCATATTTTGGTGCAAGTAGGGTCCTTAGAGTCGCAGCGCAGCAGCCGAACATGTGAGGTGCGTAGCACAGAGCTGGACATGCATTGGAGGAAGATGCAGTGGGGCACACTGCTGTGGATGTGTTTGCTCTGATGACCTGTGTTTTATCTCATACTGGCATTTCACATTAATGGTTTAATTAGCACCATGGTTTTTGAATATATGACAAACAGGTATTAAACTTTCAGCAGGAAGAATAAACATTTAATGATCTTCAATGCAGATTCAGTTATATAATTTTTATTCAGTTTTCAAAAGTTATATACCTTCTTTGGAGTAAGCCATGTTATATAGGATTTCGCCACTTTATAGGGGGATTATGGTCATTTCTGTGTCTTATGCATATTGTGCATTTACAGTGAACTATTGCGTTGATTGGCTTAGTTAAGTGACACATATAACCAAAGCCACCTCGAGCTATATTCTTCCAAAATAAGCGATAGCCGCTGTAAGGTAATCTGGCACAAAACTGTTCATAACATGGCTTCTACCTTCACATTTTGATTTTATTTATTTTTAATGCAGGTTCAACTTCAGGCAAATACCAAAGGACTGGCAAAGTTTAATAAAATTCTCTTGAACCATTTTTTGTGATGCTGTGACAAAATCAGCTGGACAGACATACAGATATACTGTACACACATCAGAGGTTCGGGTCCTCTGACGCATGAAACGTAAATATATAATTGAAAGAGCAAGTTCTTATTATATTTATGTTGATTATAATCACATAAAATAGTAAATTGGAACATTATTTAATACTGACTTGTGAGCAGCCATGTTCACATGACAACATCATATCAATGTCATACCTCTGTTATTCAAAATGAGGAACTCCATATTTGAAATTCTGAGTGACAGTTTTTAGGAATGTAAATGTACTGAATTGTAGGTGGACTATAGACCTTCTGCTGCTATGCACAATGGATGGGGTACTAACTTTGCTTGGATGTTGACAAAGTGTGCATAATGGTAGATGGTCCATAATAAGTAATTATATGCATATCATTCTTATTTTTATATTAGTCAGTGTTAATTGTGCCAATGTCCTTTTTTGCTTACTGATGTACAAGTCATTATTATTATTATTATTATTACTAGTTAGTTAGTTAGTTAGTTAGTTAGTTAGTTAGTTAGTTAGTTAGTTAGTTAGTTAGTTAGTTAGTTTTATTTTTTCCTATTTTTCCAGTTGAAACTCTGAGTTGCTGGTCAAAGGCTCAGGGACATCGCTGAGTTGACACTTTAGAGATGCAGGGCATTTTCAGTGTCAAGTCTGGAGAAAATGTGTGGGTTGTGACAGGAAAGGCATTCACTGTAAAACCTTTGCAAATAACCTGTGGATCGAATAATCTTATGTGGCGACCCAGAAAAAGGAAAAAAGTTTGTTTGTTTGTTTGTTTGTTTGTTAGAAAAACTGCGTATGAATAACCATTATGCAGTTTTCCCCAGTTACCTAATGAGAAAGTATTAAACATAAAAAGACTAGGAAATAAATATCTAGGTGTCACGACAATATACTGTATCAGAAAGATAGACTGATGGATATATTTTTTCAATTAGTGGTTCAAAATTTGTAAACAGTCTTTTTAAAAAGCAAAGTTGAAGTTGAGGATGAGCAATCACTTTTTTGCACCCCAATAAACAGCACTGCAGTGCTGCCTTGAAGTGTATCAGTAGACTGTAGCACTATTGATTTTTGGAGAAGTGATTGTGAGCAGTGAAGGTCACTGGATAAGGTTTACATCAGAACAGAGCCCAAAAAAACATACACAACACACACATACACACACACTGAACTGACCATAAATCACTATTCTCCCATTTGGGTTTGTAATAACCCAATAACTACTGTAAAAATGACTCAGACTTCAGGGAAGATAGTTTGGGAAGAAAAAGAAGTAGACTATAAGTAAACAGGACAATTTTTTTAAAGGATAGAAATGAAGTAGTGAGAAGAAGTACTGAGAAGGATGAATTGCGAGTGAGCAATAAAGTGAGAGGTCTAAGAGCATTTCTGCTTTGTCTCTAAGGGGCTAAACAGACCATAGCTCAACAAGCAGAGGGCAAACAACCACAACTTATTATTTGACCTTACACATACGACACGAACTTCCATATAAAATCAAAAGAAACGTAAAATGCTTAGTTTGAACCTTAGGGATGAGACACTGTGCTTTGCTGTAAACTTTTTCAGCCAAGTGAACACTAATTATAAGAAGCGATTCATAGGGACTGTAGGGCCCCCAGACAAGAAAGGGTCAGTGCACCATTTTCTTCCTCTTTATGTTACCTAAATAAATCTATAAGGAATCTGGCCTTATAAAATATAGATTATAATTGTTTTATGCAAGCAGCAACTCCAGCAGGACTAACTATGACAGCATAACTAAAAGGGATAGCCAGAAGGAAACAGACATGAGGGCTCCCTGGGATGTAAGGCAACCAGTCACTCACTATCTTCTGGTTCTAGTGAGGACTCTTGCTGCTGCATTCTGAACTAACTGGAGCTTGTTTATGCACCTAGTTAAACAACCAGACAGTAAAGCGTTCTAACAATAATCCAATCAAATGATCCCTCAAAAAGCATGCTTATGACCATCCTGCTCAGCCGCACAAATTCTAGCTTCCTCCCCAGCATCACCTATAGATTCTTGGCTTGCTGGCAAGGACACTTCACTGTAGTGGAAAGTGTCTGGGCCATGAATTACAGACTGCAACAGCTGGATTAGCACAAAAGCACTGAGCTGTTTCATGTAAACTTACTGAACCTACAAGGCCTCAGTTCTCATCTCTCTTTCAGCTTTTAAACAGAGCCGCAATCTGATCCAGCGAGGAGAGGAACTGTTAACCACGCAGAACCAGGAGCTGCCAGAGCTAGTGGAATGGTTAAAGGCTGTGTTCTCCACCGAACCAGGGCTCACACACTTGGTATGCCATGACATAAAGACGCCGCCAGCGCGTCCATCAACGCCCATACAGTGCCCCGTAAGCCTGCTGAAAGTCGAAAGCAGGCTCTGGAATGGCATCATAGAGGAATCGACAAGCCCCTGTTTAAGCCCCATTGTAACAGTGCCCAAACCTGACAGGTTGATTTTTTGCCTCTGTAATGACTTCTGGCGGAACACCATTTCCAGGTTTAATGCCTACCCATTTCCATGTATAGATGACCTCATAGACCGACTAGGGACCATCTTAGATCTCAACAAGGATGACTGGCAGGTGGCCCTCACACTGAAAGCCAAGGAGAAAACTGTCTTCACAACATCCCATCACTGGCAGGTACCGTGTGCATCCTTTTGGTCAGCACGGTGCCCCAGCCTCTTTTTCAGTGACTAATGGCCATTGTCAGCAGCTAATCATCACCCCTACGCTGGCACAGAACCTCATGTATCAGATCAGATGCTGAAGAGAATAAAATGGAGGCATTCTAGTCCTACCCACAGCCTACAACAAAGAAACAGATGCCTTTTTGGGGTTGGCTAATTACTATCTCTATCTGAAAAAGGGCATACCGGAGAAGGTGTGCTGGATGCACAAAGATGCGGCGTTCATACATCTGAAAATCCACCTCACTAGGTCCTCCGGAACCCCGAATTCAATCGCCTAAACCTGGTCCACATGGGTATACCTGAGACCAGGCATGGAGCAGTTCTGTTTTAGGAGTTTGACAGTGAAGATCATCCAATCTTGTATGTGAGTAGGAAACTCTCATCTGCTTAACACAATTATGCGAAAAAAGAGAGCGAGGCTCTTGCCATTAAATGGGCAATAGAGGAGCTCAGATATTATCCAGAAGGGTGGCATATCAAACTGCTAACTGATGATTTTCCACGACAGTTGCTAGCATCCATGTAAAAGAACGTGCCTGCACTGTGGCAGCCAATGCTTTATGTTAAACATCTTAGAAATAAATCCTGGTCACAAAAGAATGGTATCAGAATGCCCAGTGCATCACAGCCTTCTTAGCAAGCAAGAATTTCAATGTTGTTGCCTTCAAATTTTCTCACTCTAAAACAATCGAACATCCACAAGATGCGCCAGACAAACATCCACTAGGATCCACTGCTAACATACCAGGGACCACACATCATAGCACACGCCTAGAGGTGGTGTGGAGCCACGATCATTGATAGGTTGTTTATGTTCAACCTCAGCAGCAACCTAATTTCCCCTCTTGTCTGTTCGAACCAGCATTTACCATCACCAGTGTACTAATCACCAGTCTAATCATCTGCCATCATCTGCACTTGTTTCTCACTGTCCATGCCTTAAGTTGTTTTCATGATTGAATAATTCATACAGTAGGTGTGGCTTAACAAACAAAAAACATCCCTCTGAAACTGGTCAAGTGTAGTGGATGGACTGAAAGTGAGAGCCAAATCATGTTTATCTATAGTAAATGTATAAATAAATAATATTTTTGTGCAAACGGATTATTCAGATATACTTCATATTTAGAATTTGTTACTACTAATGTATGTATAGCTGCAGAGGAGACACACAGAGCTCTCATCTGGTCACATCTATTTTATGACACTGCAAGTGGTGGGAGAGAAAAAAATCAATAAAAGATGAGAGATGCAGTTCATGGGGTTGATCGCACCATTAAAGGTTAACATGCAGTGCTCTTTCAGTCGAGCAGATTTATGATTTTACCACTACTTAAATATATGTAACACAAAAAAGGGCAATGTGCTTGTGCCTACATAGTTTTGAGAATCAGGCAGAAAAGTGTTAATTAATGAGTGAAAAATGAAGGGATGTGCTGTAACAAGGAACTAATCAATGAGGACAGGGGGTGGGGAGGGTAGGTGTAATGTAGCCATTGACATCCTAAAGAAAGAGTGTTGGTCATTTATACATCACACAATAATTTGTTAGTCATTATAATTTGAAATTTGGTTTGGAACATGTGTAAGACAGGATAACCAATGCTAAGAAGTGTTACAACATAACTGTTAACATCTATTGCTCTAGAATTATTGGCAAATAAAGTAAATTGCAAATTGAGCTAGCCTAGCAAGTTCATATCAATTGAATAAAGTTGAGATGAACATACACCAATACAGGTTCACTGTTCACAAAGCCTAATAGATATAAGCATCTGAACTAACTGTCAATAAACCAATAAAAATAATAACAAAATCAATGAATTTCAGAAATGCACACCATTTAAACAGCGATAATGGGATCCCAGAAGCAGTTCCTGAAAAGATTTGGCGTTTATATAAAAAACAATAACAAAAAGCAAAGTTTCTTCATGAATTATGCCATCAATGAAACAGTGATATATATATTTCAGCACTATGACATTTAGATTCATCTATGCAAATTCCAGGTATGGGAAAGTACAGCAAAAGAGTGATGGAAAAGGATTACCAATTTTTTGGCTTCCACACCACTCGGAGTAGATCTGGTAAATATATTGCATAGTGCATATTAAGCCTCTCCTACTGTATACTTAGTGAAATTATGATAAACAAAACTAAAATAATTCATTATTTTTAGAGATTTATTGAACATTTCTTTCAAAACTTAACAGTACGCTTCTTTTAAAAATAATTTACATTATCAAAGTTTTTTTTAAATATTATACTGATAATATAATAAAATATTTAAAACAATAAATAGAGAAAATAAAGAATATTGAGCGAGAGGAAGAGAGAGGGACACTAAATAAAAAGAAATACAGGGAAAATAAATGAATAAATATTTTGGGCATTTCAATTAGTAATTATTAAAATACTGTACTGTAACATACCAAAGCCATAATTGGGATACTGGTGTGTACACATCTCACATGCCTAAAACAATATCATTCACTGATTTTTCACCATCGTGTTGTTTAATACCCCTTTGTTTCACTTCCATATTGAAACTTTTCCTTGGCTTAATGAAAATCCACGTGTTCCTAACAGTTCTATTTTCCAAAGGAAAAAAAAAACACAATCAAAAGAATATTTACTTCCTCAACTCCCCATGTAACCTACGTATACACTGAGACAACAAAAGTGGACAGCCCTACAATTGCTTGCTCACTTAAAAAAACTAAACTTTAAAAAAAATAATAAAAAAAAAAGGAGGCAGAATAAAACTCAATATCAACAACTGACATTGGGTTAAACACCAAGAAGTCACAAAACACAGATTAAGGGACTCGGGCGGCACCTGAATTGCCATTCTGACAATGATTTATTTGCCAGCAGACTGGAGACAAGTAGTCAGTAATGCAGAAGTGAAAGCACATCGCACTCTGAAACCTGGACACAGATCACCAAGAGAAAAGTAAAGAAAGACCAATTAACAACCAACACAGAGTGCAGAGGAGCTCCCATGATAATAAATGGTGCACATGGTGTGAATGCTGGAATAGTGTGCACGTATCGCAGAATAACTGAAAGACTGTTTGCCCCATGGGAAGAAATGTGGCCATTTATCGGGTTGGTTTTTGCAGGAGGTTTTAAGAAGTTCTAGTTTTTTTTTTTCTTCTTCTTCTCACCTGAACATTAGCTTAGAGATTGCATCCACCAGTTAAACTATTCAATACCCAGCTAATACATATAGATAATTATAGCGACAAAACAGGACTTGGGGAATATGGTTTCCGTATTTATGATGTTTGGGATTGATAAATAAATGCATGATAACCCATTTAAACCAATGGCCTTAATATTTTTAAATTGCCTTATAAAAAGTAGGCCTTGGTGTGAACAATTTGTTTCTTATGACTGGCATACACTACACAGTCAAAGTCATATGTCCTTTTCATGAGAGATTTTTTTTTTTTCCAATAAAGAAGACAATCTAGTATATTTTTGTCAGTCAAGCCCTGATGCTTTTGGATAATGTCACATAGGTATCTATGAAGAGAAAAGTAGAGTTCAAAACTAAAAAAAGTTACTTCAAAATTTCTGGAGGGCATAGCCAACAAGATGGTTTGGGTCTCTCTCTCTCTCTCTCTCTCTCTCTCTCTCTCACACACACACATGCACGAACACACACACGCACAAATGCTGTGGTAGCCTATCACAAGAAAATGTAACCAATATTGTTTCCACCTTTAATTAAGGGCTGAGGTAGCTCAGTGGTTATGGCTTTGGACTATGGTCTAGAAGGTCCCAGGTTCAAACCCCATAATCACCCCTAAATTGCCCCTGTTACACCCTTGAGCATATAACCCATAACCCTCAACTTTTCAGATGGATGATAAGATAAAAATGTAAGTCAAATGTCAGCCAAATGCTTAAATAGTACTTTTATATTCCTGGGCCTTCTGTTTTTTTGTTTTTCATGGGGGTCACTACATCTGATTATTTATTCCACAAGGTTTTATACCAAATGATTTTCCTGTCACAGCCCTCTTGTTTCTTAACATTTCTTGGGCACCTGCCCAAACAGTAATAAACCAAACCAAAGCCGACCTAGATGAGACGTTTGATGAACTGGGATGTGCACTACAGATCAGAAGATGCAATAAATGAGCACTACACATTAGACAGTTTAAATAGCAGGCCGGCATGCCACTCTGAGATCAACAGTTGTGAGATGTACGTTTGCTGTCTGGACAATTACCTAGGTTTTAGAATGCTTATATCTAGTACACAGTAAGAGCACATGAGAAACATTTAAAACAAAGTTCTAAAGATAAGTATTCAATAACCCTTGAAACGCTCAATTGCAATTTGTGAAACAAGTTTTTTTTTTTGGTAAAAAAGCCAAACTGCCTTCGGATATAATGGGAAGAAAATTGCCTTAATATTGGACTAAAACAAGAGTTTGAGTGACAGCCTGGCTTCAATCTTGAGGAACATGCAGGAACAATGGCCTATCTGATAAAGCCTGGCTATTTACTATCTCGTACTTTTTTTCCTAAAGAGTATAATTTTGTTCTCTCTCTGCATGTGTGTGTCCCTTTTTGTGGTACTAATAGCATATCCTAGGTAAGGATAGAAAAACATGATAATTTAAAGGTTGTGATAGCATTCAGGTGGGCTTACCCAAAAATAAATTATACTTTAACTGAAAAACTTAAAGGCATAATTTTAAGTTGAGGAGTTTATTAATGGCAAATGTGATCAGAAGAACACAAAGCCAAAGCTTTTTATCATCACAGCGAGGAATTACAAAGAGCAAATAATGAGCGTTAATGTCCACTGCTATAAACATCTCTGTTACTGTATGTTGATATTAGAGGGCTATTATTACATTATTCAATAGTTAATATGAATATCAAGGCTTCAGGACAAAATATTATAATTTATATATTTATATATATAATTTTGCTGTTGTGCTGTGGTGCGATATTAAAACAGCTTATCAGCAACTACAACAGATTATGATTTGTTTGTTTATTTAGCCAGATAAATTTCAACACATATCTTTTCACAGTTAGCGACCAAGTGTTAGCGTAAAAGGGATGAAAGTAGTTTTAAATTCTTACTGGTACTATGGAGCCAAAAGTTCAGGAGAATAAAATATGGAGGTGCTGGAGAGCATATATATATATATGTTTATATTTCTACTTATGTCGCTTTAGAATATCTACTCCATTAAAATTTGGGTTCCGGAGTTAAATCCCAAATACCATTAACTGAAAAGCTTGCTCAACACACCAATGCCCATGATTAGGGGTTACAGAGAGATTATATTATATTATATTATATTATATTATATTATATTATATTATATTATATTATATTACATTACATGTGTTTTTTAGTTTGCTAAATTATAAATGTGGCGAATGTTCATTTTGGCAGGTAACTAAATAATAATACTCTCTCCGCAGTACTCCAGACCATAAAGACCTACTTTCACCCATGCTACAAGTGTAGTTAACAAATGTGGAACACCTGAGACAAGAAATGATATATATAGTTAAACTCACAGTAGTAATCCTGTCCATTATCACCACTTCTGCAATGCCACTTGTCCAATCAGATTTCAAAGTCAGAACTAACTATTGTATAGGTAACAACAGTATTATTTAACTGTTGTTGTGTTTGTGTATGCATGTATAAAAGAATGGGCACTAATCTTTAAGGAAGTAGTGTCGGGTGATTCAGAGTTATTCCTTACTACAGATGGGAAGTGCATAAAGTAATGCTGATTGTAGTTCCCAATTTGCAAATTTCTAGTGGCAGGTTTATGATCTGGGGTTGCTTAATTTGGTAAGTTCTAGGCTCATCAACTTATGTGGCAATAAAATAAAGTTAGCTGACTACCTGAATGTATGATATTTTTCTTCTCTAATGGCATGGGAATATTTCAGGACCCCTTTTACATAACCCTGTAAGTCCCCTTTACATGACCACGAAATTTGGTGGAAATATTTTTTTTTTTATAAATTTGAACATGTTTGATAATTATTTAAATCAATTTAATTCAATTCAATTTTATTTATATAATGGTTTTTATAAAGCACCTTTACATAATCAAAAACATGTGAAAAGGAGTACGAAAAGTGTGAGAAAATATGTCTACATCGTAATTATCAGATTGTCCAAAATGATGAAGCTAAGGGAGACGGTGGCAAGGTAAAACTCTCTGAAATGACTCAACAGGGAACCAGATAGAAACCAGACTCAACAGGGAACCCATCCTCATTTGGATCACCCACTGCTCAGCAGTTTGACACCCAAAAGTGAAAAAACTAAAAATCTTACAAATAGTTCACAAAAGTAGATTTTGCATATTCTATAATGCTTATTTATTGTGCCACCATAATGTTGATTGAGTTCTTTTTTCTGAGTAGCAGGAGGTAGTTTCAGCGGATTTTGACAAGGTTTCATGTATCTATGGTTTGTTTGGATGACCTGAGAAAACTTAAAAATAAGTAGAAAAAGATGATGAAAAAGCTAACTTATATTGAGTATTTTATTGCTAATGGTACTGATAAATTTGTCAACTGACAGCAAATCTATTGTCGTTCTCTTTGCTCTCCAAGCAATTTGACAGTGCAACTGATAGGAGGCAGTATAAAAACCCTTAACTACTGTACTGCATTATTACATATACACTCACCATCCACTTTAATTGGAACATCTATGGAATTATTCCAGCACCCAATCATGAGGTAGTAGCATGAAATCATGCAGATGCACATCAAGAGCCTTACTTAATGTTTACTTAATATCAAACATGGCATGTGTTGGTGACAAATAAGCTGGTTTAAATATTTCAGCTGCTGGTCTTCTGGGATTTTCACATACAATTATAGGGGGGGGGGGGGGGGATATGATCTACTGGCCAAAACAACTTGTTAATGAGAAACATCAGGAGAAAATTACCACTAATGATTAAATTGACAAGAAGTCTATAGTAGCTCAAATAATTACCTCTTTCAATCATGTTGAACTGAAAAATATCTTAGCAAAAGACCACATCATTCCCATCAGCCAAGAACGATAATTCGAGGCCAACATAGATCATATTTAATGACATCAATTTAGGGACCACATTACATTGTGTTGACAATTAACTGTCAATGCAAGATATAACAATTATATATATATATATATATATATATATATCCATGGCCAACTGCCAATTTTTGGTTGTCTTTTTTATTTTTTCCTATATAGTATTTTCATACATTTTGAACTTGCCAGTGAGACTTTTAAGGGCTTCTTCTTTCATGTCTGCAAGAAGAATAAATTTTAAGAATAAATTTGGCAAGTTAATTAATGTAATACATTCTAGACACAAGGGCAGCACAGTGGCTTAGGGTTTAGCACTGGCACCTTGGACCTCCAGGGTCTGGGATAAATTCCCACCTGAGGGCTATGTGCATTCTCCCTGTGCTTGGTGGGTTTCCTCCAGGTAGTCCAAATACATGCAAATTAGGCTGACTGGCATCCCCCAAAATGCCAAAAATGCCTAAATGTAGTGAATGAGTATGTGTGTGCCTTGTCATGGATTGGCACCTATTTCAGAGTGTACCCCACCTTTTGCCTCAAGTCTCCTGGGAAAGGCTCCAGGCCCCCTGCTACCATGTATAGAGAATAAAGCGATATAGATGATAAGTCAGTGAGTGATTATAGACACAATAATTAAATGTTAATTCATGTAAACAGGAATCATGGTAAAGATCATTTGGAGTTTAAAAATCTGTATCATGTAGCAGAATCTATAGAGCGTACATATGTTTTAAGAATAGAAAATTGCTTTAGGAAATATAATGTGTCTGAAAATTCAAGAAGAACAGCAAATATTAAAGTACTTAAATGTGATGGAGGTCACTTTCCCCCATTCTTAGTTCTGGTGTCAATGGAAACTGTAGCTTTTAGCTGATATCTGATTTTATGCATTGCGCTGTTACCACATGATTGGCTGATGGGATAATTACATGAATGAGCAGTTTTACCGGTGTTACTAATAAACTCCAGCAGCTAACAGCTAATTTACCCAACATAACATATCACTGCCAATATGATGGATTTGTTGGAATTGGGTATTAAATTCTGGCTTTCCTGCTTATTTTCTGCACATGGGGTCCACACAGGGACCAGGGAGAACAGGGACCACAACTTGTTACCACTTACCTATTCACTCGCTACATGCAGTTTACACACACCCACAGAGAGAGAGAGAGAGTTTTTTTTTTTTTTGCAAAAGCAGTTTATTGCTTTATTGCCAGAACTATAAAATAAAATAGTTTATAACCTATTACTTTCCTAAGCAGTTGACCGAGAAACTGAAAATGAAGGTGTGGACTAATGCTTACAAAACAGAGAAAAGCTATTAAATTATATATAACATTTAGCTGACAATTTCAACTGCTGTCTTGAAATTATGAAATATCAGAAGACCAAGAGATCTTTGAAATAAAACAGTCTGTAAAAGCCAGTGCCCAAACTGGATGCAGTGCCAGTCCCATGGCCCGGATAAATTGGAGGGTTGCATCAGTAAGGGCATCCTGTGTAAAACTTCTGCCATGCTTGTGGCGACCCCTTGCTGGGAGCATCTACAGTATATATGACATATGACATCATGGATTCAAATGATGTCTACTTACTGTATGAGGTCAAAATATTTTTTTATGTTCTATGTGGTGTCAGTATGGAGTGCCAACAAAGCCAGGCTTCCCCTGTCCACTAAGTACCCCCTCCCTGTGATAATGAGTCTAGGATGCATCATAGTATTGAAATAATGCTGGCACCCCCATAGGGGGGACCGGGGGCGCACTCCTGATTGGACTACCCAGTGTATCCCACTGTTTTGAGAAGGAATATGTTCCCAAGATTTTTGGAACCTGGTCTAAATGATAACAATCAAAGTGTGCAAAAAAAAAAAAAAACACAGATCATCTGGTCTGCTGAGGGTTTTGGGGTTTAAAACCAGGAAAATACACCAGGTTCTTATGATCAGTCCAGATGATTCCTCCAGGCAGTGCCTCAATTTCTCTAGAGCTAATTAAATGGCTAAGAGTTCATAAGTTCCAATGTCATAGTTCCTCCCTGATACCCAAATCTGATCATTTTGATTCATACACATTTTTTACATTTCATACAAATGAACATGCTTTTTTTTGCCTGCTTTGCGACAATGACAATTGTTAAATGCATTATACAAATAAATTTATAGGGTTAAGCAGTGGGAGAAGTACTCACACAGGTGCAGCTTCTGGTCTGACCCAAGCACTGGGAGAGAACACTCCCAACCCAAGTGCCTCATTAATGAAATACTGGAAGACGTCGAACACCATTAAGGTAGCTCTGGGAGCACTAGCAGCCCCAAACTGAGATAGGTCTGGTTTTAGTAATTATGCAGATGAACAAAAGGAAGCCCAGCACCATTTGTAGCTCTGGAAGCTGGGTTACATAGTTTTAGTTCAAATTGGTGAAGAATTGCCTAGTTACAGTATGTGCCCTTGCCGATCCAGTGCTGTGATTGGAATTGAATATGAGAGGGGTTCCACCGGTAACCCTAATTAATAAACCTACATCAAGGAAATTACCCACCACCTCTGTATCAATAAAGACTTGCGCTTCCTATATATACATATAAATACACTAATTATAACCGCAACTTTTATTTTTTTGCATAGTTTGCATAATTGTATAGTTATCACATATTGAAAGACATACTTTAACTGAGGAGTGCATTTTAAAACGGAATTGAATCTACCATGAAATTTGTCATGTGAAATGAACATACAATGAAAGTAATTGGAGCTGTAATGCACAACCCTCGTTCAGTGCAAAAATGCATTATAAAGGTCAGCTGAGACTCATAAGAAGCCTCTGTGGTCCACCGAGTTGGTGTCTTTCGATGGTACATCATATTTAGTACAAATTTATACCATTTTATTTTCCAGTAAGCTGGTTCTTGGTTAGCCTTGTGGCTAGTTCTGGTTAGCCATACACAAAAGTGCATAAACATGTCCAGTTATTGGCATTATACAAATGTGTGTTTCTGCTTCACAGCAATTGACCAGGTGTCCACAGAAAAAAAAAAAAGGAATAAAAAAACCATGCAAATTTGTAATAATTTCAATTATTTTTCATAACCAATAGCTTTAATGCGTAGGAAATCAAATGACAACAAAACAAGATAAACTATACTAGTTATGTATGTATAATGTCTCCAAATACATTTGCTGCATCATTCTAAGATCTATAAGAAGTCTATAAGCGGTGACATTCTGGGTTTTTCTGAGGTTAAGGAAACTGAGTTCTATTTGTTCAAAGATGTCATGAAAAGAACCCTTATCCTCAACAAGCTGTTCACAAGTGGGTTAGTCTCTCATCCATGACTGCAAATCACAGAAATGTCTACACACATCTGCAATTGTGATGAACCTGGAATGCAAGTACATCTTCAAGGGCAAACATCTGAGAGGTGGTCAGCTGTACAGTTGCCCAGTCAATGTTGTTGCCAAGGTTTTAGATAATGGCTGGATTAACGAGGAGCAGTTCGTGGAGTGAATGTAGACTTTTATAAAGCAGCTCCCAAAAGATAACCCCTGGCCTCACACTTTTCTTCTCGGCTGCCACGGTAGCCATGTTTACAACATGAAATTTAAAAGGCACAAATTATGAAAAAAGGACAAAATAATAATAATAAAAATGTGCAATCTGCTGCCTACTGTATACCCCACGAGTTGCAATCCGTTGACAAAGCACTGTTTAAGAGCCTTAACTGCTATGAAGAACACAAGTGGACCAGAAAGATAACAGGACTAAAGCTACCGAAATCTGAATATTTAAAATTCTTCAGCAAGGCAGCTACCACAGAAAATTCTCAGAAAGAGATCAACCCCCAAACCATATCCAGCAGATGGTCCTGGTCAATGACCTGGGGCAAGCCCAACTGATATGGCAACAGAAATAAACATTAGCACAGTGCAGGAAGATTTTCAAGTAATGACCACCTTCCTGTGCTTTACCCCAGATGATGAATACATTTTCCAACTTGATTGTGTTGAGCAGCCACTAACCTCAGAGGAAACTATTATAAGGATATTGGCAGTCAATGACTTCAGCCATCAACCTCTGAGGACTTCTGCGATGCCCTTGGCACTCAAGCTGTGTCCTCATGCCTATGACCGCACCATGGCCTGATATTCAGTACAACAGCACTTCCTTTGATGTGATATTTCTTAATTTCATTTTGGAAATGTCAAATAGCAAGAGCAAGCATGCACACATTACCAAACTCTCTCCCCACCCCAAAAAATGTTAATCATTTAAACAGAAATGTAGGACATACAGTATATAGGATAAAATATGCAACATTGTCCACTTTTTTTTTATTTCTTATTTCAAAATTGAGAATACATTCCTTGGTGTGTAATAGTGAAGCCGAGAACATAAAAATATAAATCCAATATAAAATTCTAATTGGGTATGCATACACAGATTGACCTGATTACCCACATCCAGCCCTAGACCACTCTCACTCACGCACTCCCCTTTATACGTACCTCTTTAACCTGTATACAGGGTCGCTGGGGGCCTAATCTGCACGTCTCTGGACAGTGCAAGGAAACCAGACTACCCTGTGGAAAGATTATTTACATCACAGTGTATGACTCATTGGCAACTGTTTATAAGGCCTTGTATTATTTGCTCTTATATGCAAACGAATTCAACTATGCTTTACTAAATGTAAAACAACGCTTTACTGTTCTACTCCATTTTAAAGAATAAAACTGGATCTAAGAACTCAGGGAAAGAGGAGATACACTGTTTGTGTGATTTATGAACTTTTCATTGGTCAAATAAATTTAGTTCTGGTAAGAACACACAGCAGCATACAGGACAGCTCAAGAACCATAGGCACTTTCCTTAAATTACATGTTCCTTTTATTTAAGACCCAAGATGGTGTTATAAGTAATGTAAGAAAACTGTATGGAATCAGACCTAACACCTTTTCCTTTTTTGTTGGGGTGATGTACAGTAAACTCAGATTTGGTCCAGAGCAATTGAGTGAGAGATGAATGAGTGAAATTTTGGGCCACCCAGTAGAGTTACTGCATGTCTGTTTTTTTTTTATTTTATTTTTTATAGAAAATTAGTTATTAGTTAACGCATATGTACAGTACATGCGTATATACCCAAGTGGCATTTTTTTAAACAAATGTTTGCTCAAGATGTTAAAAACACATTATACATGAAAAAAATTATTAGTTATAGTTTGGAATTGTACTAATACATACAAAAGGTATGTTTTTTTGTTTGTTTTTTTATCAATATAAACAAGGTTTTAAATATATTCTCACTGGCACTGCTTAAAAAATATTTCGCTAAAATAATAATAATAATAATAAAATTATATATAGTGACTTTAAGAGATAATCTGCCTTGTGTCTTTTGTCCAAAGTGGGAAAAGTCACCTAGTATTTGACATTTGTTTGTGCCGACTAAATTTTCCACTAGATAGGAAAAGTGTAATTGTTGAACTGTAATATATAATCTATATAAAAAAGAAAACCTGAAAAAAAGAACCTGTATCTATTCTGTATAGAAAGATACATTTGTAATGTTAATATTTAGCTTTCACCTGTAAATTTGGATAGTGTAGTGTTTTTTCTAAATGAATGATACACACTAAAGGTACAAATGGTGTATGATTCAGGGTAACACTAAAGGAGCAAGGGAATGTCTGTTTAATTAAACCTTTTTAGGTATAAGGAAGGTGTACTGTAAAAGGAAGACCTACTGTAGTGTTTTGGGTGGTCTTTGCAGTAAGATCCCCCCAAACTTACATTATGTCATGCAATATATCTTATTACAGATGCACCTTATAAAAATGGCATGAACTGGGATTGATCAAAGCTTGGCAATGCCATAGTCAGTCTAAAGAAAAACTATTGATCATGGTTATCCAATTTGCAGAGGACAGTTCTGCAATATGAATAAGGTGCTCAGCAGGGTATAGTGGAATAAAAGTGTTTCTCTAAAACTTAGGAAATAGTTTTGAGCCTGTACAATGATTCTCATTCACATTGGAAAACTAAATTGTATTAAATCTGAGCACCAACATCACTGCTTTGAATTAGTGCAAGTATGTCTGTATAGTGGAAGTATTTTTCCCAGCTTCACCAGCTTCCACTTAAAAACTGAGTTCTGCCCAATGGTAGTTTGGAGTGTTTGCTTTATTCTTATAAGTAGTTAAATGTTTCATTAATTATGGGGGGAGGGGGATGGCTGAAGGATGATCAGGGGGTATTTTCTAAGCTGATTATTTCTGCTATTGCAACCAGGAGATGGGGTGTGAACCTTACATAATATTGGACTTTATCTACAGTATAAAATAAAAATATAGATAGATACATAAATACATACATACAATCACAGCCGATTCATTAGGTATGCCAGTGCAACGACTGCAAGGTTAACCCAAATATCTAATCAGCATCACATGCATCAACTTAATGCATTTAGACATGAACACATGGTCAAGCAGACCTACTGAAGTTCGAAACGGGTGACAGAAAAGGGAGGAAAGGTAATTTAGATAACTTTAAGCGTGGCATGGCTGTTGCCAGATGCCAGATGGGCTGCTCTGTACATGTCCAAAACTGCTGACATACTGAGATTTTCATGCACAACCATGTTTAGGGTTTACACAGAATGGTCTGAAAGAGAGTACAGAAATCAGTGATTGACAGTTTTGGGGCAAAAATCTTGTTCATGCCAGAGGTCAGAGGAGACTGGCCAGACTGATTTTAGCTAATAACAAGACAACAGTAACTCAGTAACTAAAATAACATCTTGTGTAAACTGCGGTTTGCCAGATAGCATCTCAGAATGCTGAAATCACCTAACAGATATATTTTTTTACACAATTACACTGTGAAGTCGGTGGTGTAGTGGTTAGCACAGTCGCCTTGCACCGCCAGGGTCCGGGTTCGATCCCCGGCCAGGCTCGATTCCCGTCTCTGTGTGCATGGAGTTTGCATGTTCTCCCCGTGCTTGGTGGGTGTCCTCCAAAGACATGTAGGTTAGGCTAATTGGCGTTCCCAAATTGCCCGTAGTGTGTGAATGAGTGAGGGTATGTGTCTGTGCCCTGCGATGGATTGGCACCCTGTCCAGGGTGTACCCTGCCATGTGCCCTAAGTCTCCTGGGATAGGCTCCAGGCCCCTGTGACCCTGAATACAGGATTAAGCGGTATAGATGATGAGTGAGTGAGACACTGTGAAGTCCTTCTTAAAAACAACCAAACATGACAGGAGCATTCCTACAGAAGAGAACTTCCTTGATGTTGAACTTTTCATAAGTAAACCCCATTTCACAAAAAAAAAATATATTGCTTTATTAGATTACAGTGATGGAGACCCTTAATGCAATATGTTTGATGACTTTGTTTTCACCATTATCAACAAACTGTTTTTTTTTTTTTTTTTTTTTTACAATTATGAGTGGAATTTGCATTCTTTATTTACATTTAAATGAAGGAAGATGTTTAAAACAAAAAACATACAATATTTAAAAGATGTTTTATCTGCTCAAAAAAACCCAGAGGGCCCATGTAATGCAGCTGACTGGGATATAAGATTTGATGGCCTGTCCATTCTAAGTCACAAAACATCTTCAAGTGGTGGGGCCGCTATTTTATTATTGCATGCCTTGTTCTTATCAAGTTGATGAGATAGTGCCAGAAGACACAAAAAGTTACAGCCCAAATGGAAAATAAATAGTGCATATTA
>JAAGKR010004670.1:0-58510 GCA_011419295.1 Clarias macrocephalus
CTTTCGCAGCACCGGAGAGTCTTCAGGACTGAGATGTTTACATTTTTTGAAACAGAATGAGATACCAGAAGGATTACAGAAAGAAAGCCTACTGTATAGCGTAGCGAGTGTTAAATCTTAGGATTTAAATCATTACATCTGTGTTGGTTTCTTACATCTTAACTTAATTAAAATGAAGAGACATGAGCATTAAACTGGTTTGAAAAAAGGAGGAGCTCAGTGCTTACAGACTACTGAGCTGAAATCCCGGCACTGCCGAGCTGCCACTGATGGGCCCTTAAGCGAGTGACTGAAAACTCTCTTTGCTTCTGAGGTGCTGTATTACACAGAAGCTGTCTAACACGGTGCGCAATCCAAAGAAAATAATTTCACTGTGCTGTGATGTACAGTATATGTGACTCCTTCCAAAGGTCTATCGTCTGGATAAGACTGTAAATCTGTCTGGCCAAAAAGAAAAATTACACAATCTAATATTTTATTGCACCACGTTTAGATTTGATTATGGCGCATTTGCGATGATATTTTCCATCCAGATTTGCATTATTCCATATACAGAGATCTTTTACTTATTATGGGAGTCAAACCACTGCAGAAAGTCCTGTCCAGCACATCATCCCAACTTCCCCTCGTAGCCCTTAAAGCTCAGAGCATTTTACCATTATTAATTTGCTGTTTTTTATGTTTATAATAAACATATATAGAGCTCAGGATTGTGCTTTTTTTTTGTTGCACAAAATAGGCAATACAATGAACTGAAGTTTTGTTCATTTTAACCAACTTCCCCAAACACGGGGTCACATAGGCAAAGAAATAACCCAATGATTTACACATGAACACATGTTTGTATGGTTGTTTTTGACATGTTTGTATGGTTTTGACTTCTATGACCAAAAAAAAAAAACAGTTTTTGCATCTTCATTCACATATTCTAGTAGTGGTAAAAATGTACCCTTTATAAAAGTAATGATAACTTTTGTTCTACCTGAATATCCATATCCAAAAACCCAAATGCACAGTTTGAAGGCTGAAGCACTTAACACACTCCAGAAATGCTTCTATATACAGTAAGCACACACATATTTAATCAATCGTCATTGACCTATGTTGAGTTGCCGGCACGTGACTGTGCCGCTTGGGTTTCAAAGGTTTTAAATCCTGTGGAAGCAATAAGGGGTACTTACTATTGCCTGCATGTTTTTTTCTCTTTGGTTTTTCTTTTTGTTAAATAAAGAATGGCACAGTGAACACATAGAATTTGAAGAGGGGAGGCTAACTTTTGAACATGACTGTAGTAATGTCAGTATCTACAAAATGCAAATCTTTGAAATAAAAAAGTAGATAACAATTAACAATATATATATATATATATATAGTATACAGGACCATTAAAAAAATACATATAAAAAATGACAACATTGACCCAGTTTAAAGTGTTTGTGTGCACCTGGGCATTTGGTGACTCAGTGGTTTGATCATGTTGACCAAAGCCAAAACTGGTCATTGATTTATTTCTGTAAAATAAGCATTCTGCAGTGGGTTAAACTTAAACTTGGCCCAGTTAAATGAAGAATAAAATTAATACATTTTGGCGCATATAGTATCTTGCTATGAACTGTGAAGCAGGATTGCTTTCAAGTGGGGTTGATTATCAATCAGGCATTTAAAGTGTCATTTTAGTAATAATAATAATAATAATAACAACAACAACAATAATATTGTTCTAAAAATCTTTAATTGGCTTAATATTTGATAGCATTACTACAAACTTAATCAATTTAAAAGATTATTTTAATATAGAAATTTTCCCCTCTATAAATCACAGATGAAGTAATTTGTGTGTTTTCTTTTGTTGCGTACTGATTTTAATTTAGGGTTAGGTAGAAAGTGTAAATGTTATGCTTTTGTAGAGCTGTTAAAGCGAAATGTGTAAAAGCTCCGCCCATAAAAGCCTCTAAGGCTGATAAACCCTCCTTTCAGCTTGCTTGTGTTACATGTTTGGCATCTTTAGATGGCACGAAAATTGACATGCTCTTTAGACTTCATAAATATTCACCAGAACTCATAAAGGAAGAGGTTAAAAACTTCCAAGCCATCCTACACGCATCCAGTAAAACAAACAAACAAACAAACAAACAAACAAACAAAACAACAACAGATGGGAGAAAAAAGTGGAAAGTGAGTGCTGCTTATGTACTGTATTTATAAAATTTTTGATCTGAGTACAAAAAAGAGATTTTCTTTCTTTTTTTTATTTTTGTTTTATTTTGCAGCACTGTAAAAAGCACAGATTGTTTTTTATGTTTTCCCATAACCTGCCGGAGCAGCACCGTCTCAGTCATTTGGAACCTTCTGATTTACAATTTAAGCAGTGTCTAAACCGGTCGGAGTATTTAACTTGTGCCTGTGTTACAACTACTAAAAATCTTTTTTTCTGTAATATTCATTAGAAAGATGATGATTTGTTTTCTCTGTACTCTAAATAAGGAACTGTTTTATTTCAGGTTGACTGAGCTGGAGTTCTTGGCCTGCGGCTCCTCATCTTGGCCCGTGGATCTGATCAGTGTAAAGACTGTTTGGTAATGCATACAGAACAAAGATTTTCCAGGATATCCGTGTCGTGAGCACTTCCGGATGCTGTTCTGTACCATGGCTTTCTAAAGCTTGTTGTGGATTGCTGTAGTTACATATTGCTTGCTGTTTTTGGACTTACAGACTTTCCTTTATATGGTTCGACATGGATCCAA
This sequence comes from Clarias macrocephalus, assembly GCA_011419295.1. Lineage (NCBI taxonomy): Eukaryota > Metazoa > Chordata > Actinopteri > Siluriformes > Clariidae > Clarias > Clarias macrocephalus. The sequence continues at coordinate 2,745 of JAAGKR010004670.1, forward strand.
GCGGGACAACGATTTTGCCTCAAGCTACTTTCATTTATTTTAGCTTCCAAACGCAAATAAAATAAAGGATATAAAAATTCGACATTGTAGAGGAAGTATGATGTGTATGATTACAATGTTTGTAAACTATGTTTGTGTAGATCAGAGAGCCTCAAAGTTCTACTATGAATGTTTATGTATGACTGTGTTAATTGAGGCACTATTATTGCATTAATCTTTCAACATTAATGCAATAATCTTTAAAATGTATTGCATTCATGTTTGAAGAATAAGAAGCTATAGAATTTCAACTTTTTTTTTTTACATACTACTGTATATGTATAGTTGCAAAGGCTTCCTTATACGTACTGTATGTCAACAACAAAATGACTCTATAATAAACCATATTTGTCTTTAAACCATCTGTGTCTATTATAACAGAGAAATATGAGGGGCGTTCGAGTGAAACCAGGACTTTTGATTGCCCAACACAGTTCTAGAGTAAGAACTCTCTTTATTTCTATATAATCCCCTGTTACACTAATGCACTTACCCCAGCATTTCATCAGTGCTTGGATACCATCCAGGTAGAACGTTTTCTCAGTACGCCGGAGTCCGTGATCGCACTGCCTGCCTCAGGTACGAAACGCTGGCCTCCCAGGAATGTGAAAACGGCTTTGAGCGAGGTCAGGACTGTACAGGGATGTAGCAATAACTCTCAGCCGAATTCCTGTAACGTGCAAGTGGTGTTGGCGAATGATTGCGTGTACAGTTCCCACAGACAGATACTTTACCTCCGCAAGTTGGTGACGATCGATTTTTAGGATTTTAAGGATCAGGTGCTCCACTTTGCTGAATGATCATGGGAACGACTGCACTGGACTTCAAGCCACCTTGTCTGGTGTCTTTAAAAACGGTTGCATCATTCAAATATTTTCATATTCATTCGCGATAAAGTTGATCCCAAGTCCCGGTTTGACTTGAACGCCCCTTGTAGTGCAGTAAAAAAAAAAAAAAGAACACCTAATCAAAAGCATGATTGTTGCTTTAAAAGCACTTAAAGGCCTGATTGTGTCTGTAACAGTCAGTTTTTATGGCTAATTACTAAAAATAAATTATGTTTTAGAGACACATTTCTGTTCTGTATAATTACTTCCGACTTCTGGGTTCATGAACATCTTACACATGTACTGTAACACTGCTTATTTTTTCTCTTATCTGTCCGAATTGCCTGCGTAAGAAGTACTCGCCGGAAATACTATTTATGTTCTCTGCTGTGTTGTCTAGCTAGTTATCTAACAATAGCCTGCTGGTTCACCAGCCAGCCACTGAAACTGGGTAAATAAATGCTGCTGCTGCTGTGGAGTTGATGCAGGACATAATGTCAGACAAGCAGAGAGAGACGTGAGGGGCTAAGGGTGGATAAACCCCCTCTCTGAACTCAGCACTTTATTGACATAGTCATGGTCTGAGCACTGATAGAAGTTTGATACCCTACATTCGATGTGATGCTGCACTCAGTCGTCATGAGCGCTGGTGGCACAGAGGTAAGTAATTGAAAGGGCGGGAGCTTAAATCCCAGAACTGGGCATTGAGAAGCTGTTGGGCTCTTGAACAAGGCACTTAGCTCTCAGTCGCTTTGGATTATAATCCCTTCTCACTTTGGATAAAAGTGTCCGCTACATGAATAGATGTAGATGCAGCTCGCGCTGATACTTTGAGGCTCCTGTGTAGGCTGTACACCGTGCAGGTGCCATGCTGCTGCACGCATGCAAATTTTCTGATTGGCTTTGGCTTTAACAGGGTTACAGTAGGATCATGTTTATGTAAGCAGCTTTCGGAGATCGTCAGTAAGCATTTTCTCTCCTTTTGTGTGTTATTCCACGTTTACTTATTTTGGTTATACACTTGCATGTTTTATGTGTGGTGTGGGATGAAGCACTTGGATGGATGAAAACCTAAAAAAAAAATACTACTAGACATTTGAAATGACTTGGATAAACATATATTTCACATCCACCGTTAGTCTTCAATACATGGAGAGGCGTTCAAGTTAAACCTGGACTTCTGATTGCGCAGAATAACTAATGCACTCATCCCGGTGTTTCACTAGTGCTTGGATATCGTCAAGGGAGAAAGTTTTCACATTATGCTGGAGCCATGATCGGGCTGCCTGAATCATGTCTGAAACGCTGGCCTCCCAGGAATTCCTTTAATTGCACAAACATGTGGAAATGGCTTGGAACGAGGTCAGGACTGTACGGGGCATGTGGCAGTAACTCCCAGCCGAGTTCCTGTAACGTGCAAGTGGTGTCAGTCAACCGATTTTAATCCACCTTCACTCATAACAAAGTTCAGCACAAATCCCAGTTTGACTTGAACTCCCTTTGTATCATGGTCCATATTATAGATAAATTATTAGGATCAAATTATTTGTCACATGTGCCTTACAGCACAGTGAAATGACTTTTTTTTGCATATCCAAGTTAGAAAGCTGGGGTCAGCCAGGGTACAGCGTCCCTGGAGGAGATGGAGTTAAGAGCCTTCCTCAAGGGCTCAACAGGGGCGACTTGGCGGAGCTGGGGCCTCGAACCCCCGACCTTCTGATCAGTGGTCCAGTAACCTACAGCCTTAACCGCTTGAGCCCCATTATGTACCTAATCCCATGAAAATGTGCATGGAAATGTGTACATACTATACTGTACAGATTATGTTACATCTTTTCCCTTCTCAGTCCTGATGTACAATGTGACCATGAGCCTCATTCATCAAGCCAAACAAATGTATTCATAAATCATTCATAAGTGCATTAACATAAAGAATCTGGCATTCATGAAAATCTTGTTAGTATGGAAAAACATTCATATCCTGCAAGAGCTCCTGAGTTTCTGTACATTTGCAGTACACATACATATACATATACAGTAGTATATACGATCTTCCTTATGAATCCTGTTCATCGTTAATGCATCAGAAGCTTCTGCTCAACAGTTGCTAAGGCACTTCTAACAAAAAACTCTTTTATCCCCTCTACGTTGTACTTCTTCACCATGATCACCTGGTTATCGTGTAGATATTTACATTTCCTTCTTTTTCTTTCCCCCTCATTTAATTCACACCTGATCTACTCTTTTTTTCTCCTTTAATTTCTCTCCAGATTTTGACCTTTTCACAGACTGTTATGCTCCAAAATATTTTTCGAAATGTCTTAGACATAAATCAACATCTAGTTCTGCCTCCGTTTCTTTCCTCTCTACTTTTCTCCTGTTTGTTGCTGTCACTAGATTCATGCTGTGGCTGCGGCAATCCGGAGTTTTGCGTTTTTTTTTTTTTTTTTTTTTCTCTGGGTGGCTGCCGTTTATCTACTGTACATGCTATACAGGCATGAGTACGAGGGAAAACTATTACTGTTACTGAAATTTATTAACGGGAATAAGAGCGGTGTGGTGCAGGAAAACATTTACACATTTACTGATAATAAGTGGTGTAGTGGTTATCACTGTCGCCTTGTACCTCCAGGGTCCAGGCTCGATTCCCGTTTCTGGAGTTTGCATGTTCTCCCTGTGCTTGGTGAGTTTCCTCCCACAGTCCAAGGACATGCAGATTAGGCTAATTGGCATTCCCAAATTGGCCATAGTGTATGACTGAGTATATGTGTGTGTGCCTTGCAATGGATTGGCACCCTGTCCAGGGTGTACCCCGCGTTGTGCCCTAAGAGCCCCCCGCGACACTGAATACAGGATAAAGCGGTATAGAGGGTAATAATGCCCAGCTCCTACAGTCAGGAGTTTTGCTATGAATCGATATGATTTCAATTAGGGCTGTAAATATTAACGCACTAACGCATGTGATTAATTTAGAAATTTTAATCGTTACTATTTTTCATAAATTAATTATATGTTTGACCATAATGGCTTCCCATAATCTGGCTGCACGTGACAATGGCACATTTTCACGGGTAATACGGATGACTGATGATATATCATCAGGTGTGTTAAACAGATGTGTTAAACACCCCATTCTACCCAGCCACTGCATGCAGTGCCGGTCTCATTCGAGAGATTTAAATTTAACATTTGTTCGTTTTTTTTTTTAAACATTTGTTGAATTGCTTGAGATTTTATAAAATTGCATAATCTGTCTCCTCTAACCAGTTTATCATGCATTTCTTTATTCAAAAATGAATCGTGATTAATCACAGACTATGACTGGGATTAGCTAGACTACAAATTTCAATCGATTGACCGCACTTTTTTCAATACTGTGGCTTCCCGTGGCTCTGACATGCTCTGATATCATCTGCATGGCTACAGAGTAATAAGGCAGAGTGAAGGGAAAATACTGTGGTACTACAGAAAGGCATGAAAAAGCAAATGATTTGGTATGATATGGCCATGGATAAGGACAATAATAGATGACTATAACAGATAGACTTTTGTACTTTGATGGTATAAGTGTTTTTATTTTTTATTTTTACTTTGGTGTTGCTTTGAATTTCTGTTTTCACACCTCCTTCTTACTTTCCGTTTGCCGTCCTGTAGCTCTGCCATACTGTAGGTCTCAGCGGGTTTTTGTAGCTACCATTGCTGACGATTGATTAAGGAAAACCTTATGTTTTACTTACAACAGATGAATTTACGATCTGTGCTCCTGTGTTGCAAAGCTATGAGTCAGTCCGAGTCACCCTGACACAATCCATGATCTTGCCTGCGTGATATGACTAACAGTGATTTAACACAATGCTTTAAAATTCATAGCAATCTCTCCTTCAAAGGGACATCATGGGAGACATTTTGAAAGACATCATATGGCATTTTCTCCTGACATTTTTCATGTTTAAAGCCCTATGTGATATATGTCACAGCGATGTGTTTTTTATTTATTTATTTATTTATTTATTTATTTATTTATTTTAATCAATTTGTTCAAGAAATGCGGTCAGAACAGGTTTAATATAAAAGATGAGATGTTATTAAATCATTAGAACTGTTAAATAGGGTGAAACTTCCTTCCAGTCACAAAAACAAACAAAAAAAATAAATAAAATATTTTTTTAAATCTAGTTTTGTCATACAGTACGTGATACTTGGACACATTTTCACAGATTGTCACATGACTGCGCCAGAATGTTCATTAGGTGTCACTCAGGGACATCATGAAATAAAGTCAAGGAGAAAGCCACATAAGAAACTTTCTGGAACATTCTAAGGGGTTGGGGTCACCGTGGGATCTTATTAAGGTCCAATGTGTGGACAGTGCACCCCATGTGACACTTTGTACGTACTGATTTATGTTATATAACACCTTTATGTAGGTCTAACTCCAGGTTTATAATAAACACCACAGAACTTCTGTTCTGATTATTTCTGCATGATTAATAAACTTCCCCGTACTTCCAAACAGTTTATTGTTTAAACCTCTCTTCTACAGTATATATTGTAATGTTCAACTTAATCGGATCAATTATTCTTTTTTAAAAGTAAAAGGTAGTTAAGGCTGCAATTAAATGTTTTTTTATTTATATCAATATAATCAATATAATATTATATAATAGTGTACTGTATGCCGGGAACAAAAATGATTCTATAATAAAGCATATTTGTCATGAAACCACATTTGTGTATATTATAACAGACATCTGAGGGGTGTTCAAGTCAAACCGGGACTTTTTGATTGTGCAGAATAACCGAACATAGTTATGAGAGTAAAAACTTTATTTCTCTATATAATCCCCACCTACAGTACCCTAATGCACGTATCCACTAGTGCTTGGATACCTACTGCCTATTTCATGTCTGAAACCCTGGCCTCCCAGGAACTCCTTTAACAGCGTAAACATGTGTAAATGGCTTGGAGTGGGGTCAGGACTGTACTGTACGGGTGATATGGCATTAACATTCGGCCCAGTTCTTATAACGTGCAAGTGGTGTTAGTGAACGATTGTGTGTACATTTCCCATAAATGGATTCATCTTTTCCACAACTTGGTGACAATTTTTTTTAACGGATGAGGCGTTCCACTTGGTGAACATCATGGTCATATGGCTTTCTTTAAAACATCTTCTGTAATAAATTTGTGTAAGAAATTTCTTAGCGAGTCCCGGTTTGACTTGAACACTCCTCATACAGTACAATATAAAATACTGTAATCAATACAAATGGTCTTCATTAAATGTGATCAGATATAAGAAATAAAAACAATCTCATTGACCATAAACAGATTTTGTGTTCGCTTTAGCAATTGCACTTACTGTATACTGTACAAATATTAAGAGGCACTATGTAAACTAGAAGCTAGAAGCTAAATGAACCATGGCGTATTGCAAAATATTTTCCCTGGCACTATTAACACCATCATAATAAACACAACATAGAAAACTATGATTTGAAATTTGTCTTTGAATCTTTCAACTCACACTTTCTCTGGCTCTTAAACACTCCGCCGGCCGATGCCTTCCTGCCCTCACATACTGTATATAAATACACACAGTGTCATCCCACAACTGGAGAGATTCACACCTCACTGGTGTGGTGTGTTTGTAAATTGAACGTGTTTTCCTGTCGCCCTGGCTATTAAAAGTCTCTCTGGATTTCTCTGTGTGTTCACTGAGATTGCTAATCAGACACAGAGGGACTCTTCAATAGATCTAGATGGTTCCAATCAACAAAAGAAACCAAGCGGGACAAGTTAAAGCATGAGGCTTCGTTAAGGTTTTGGCTTGAAGCACCTTTAGTAGGTTTGGAAGCAGAAGTGGAGGTGTTTGAGCATGTCCTGTAATCATGTTTTTGTTTTTGCTCTTTTACACTATTATTTGTGATGGTACTACAAGTAGATGTACTGTACTTGTCCTGCTGCTGTTGCTATTACTGTATGAACATACTAATATTTCCTTGAATCACCTTTAGCTTTGATTATGATGGCCCTTGCTGTGACAATGCTGTGACACTGTTTACGCGACCTTATGCCATGTCACAACATTTATTTCTGTTCAGGATTGTATTAATATTGGGCTGAAATCTTGTCAAATCGCTCGATGAAACCTGCTCCATGCACATTCCAGAGATGTCCAATGACCAAGTAATGTCTGAAAAATATTCCTCATGCTCCTGAAGCAACCCTAGATCATAACCCAAGCCTTATGCACTTCTTACCCTGACAGTCCCATCACTCTGAAATAGGTTTCATCTGACCTCATGAGATCACATGACCTTTATCCATTGCTCCAAATTCCATTGTTTATGCTCTCTAGCAAAAAAAAGATTCTGATTAGTCTCATGAACACGTGGTTTTCTTATGGCCACATTATCAATTACCAATTCCAGTCAATAGTTGTTTTCTTTGCTTAATGCAAGCCAATAATTTCATTCTCCTGAAACATGGTAACTTTAAAAAAATGGTTCTGACATAGTTATTATTATTATTATTATTATTATTATTATTATTATTAATATTAGTAGTAGTAGTAGTATTATTACAGGGTCGGTGAACTAGTCATTAGTAACTACAATACGCATTAAAAAGTCCATATTTCGAATACAATTTCTAATAGAAATCTATTTCTAATACAAATGTATTGAAATTGTTCCTTCATTACACAGGGAAACGAAAGCAAATCTTTAAATTCCTCAAGTGTGCGAGACTTTGTCCTGTACACCTTCTCTTTTGCTTAACTCCAAAGAAAACAAAAATCACATGGAGTGAGATCTGGACTACTTTGATGCCAGTCATGAGTTCTGTGTCGTCCTGGAAAATGCTTGTCGAAGTAGGAGCAACACATGCGCAGTAGGAGCAAACTAGGGTGGTGCACCAAATGGGGGTTCTACAGTGATACTACATACAGTACAAGTTCCATGTCCATTAAAGATTGCCTAGTTCATTTTTACACACCTTGTATTAGTATCATAGCATAGCTGAAGGAGGAAACGGTGAATATCCTTGCACGGCCTAGTCAGAGCCCAGACTTAAACCCCATTGGAAATCCACAGAATGACTTGAAGACTGCAGTCCACAAACGATCACCATTAAATTTAACTCATCTCGAGCACTTGTGCAAAGCTTTGTGTGCCACTGAGAAGGTGATTACTTTCACCTGATTGAGGCTACAAGTCACCACTAGTGGATTAATTCGTTTACTCGCACACTTTCAGTAGCTGATTTATCCTCAACAGGTTTACCCCAGATCGGAGACCAATCCCATTTACTCTATTCACACATACAGTATGGAGCAATTCAGGCTCCTTCATACAGGAAACATTCTGAGCTTACAATCAAATCCGGACCCAGTGAAGTGTGTCAATGCTATCCATGACATGACTGTGCCACATGGGTTGATCAAATGTTCAGTGAAAATAACCAGCATTTCAATACAGATAATAAATGAATAAATAAATATATTGGCAAAAGTTTTGCGGTAAAAGAACAAAGGGACAAAGCTTACTGATGTTATTTGCATCAAACTCTTTGGATATCAACTCTTTGTAATTAAATGTCAACATTCATTTCAGAATTCAGATGAAAGTGCAGTTATTATAATGTCCTCCCGGCCATCTCCTCAGTTAATTAATTATAGTGGTGGCCAAAAGTATTAAGACACCATATGCCATGTGTTGCAGTTCTCCCTGTGCACAAAAGCAGGTGATTTCACCAACTCAATTTCAGTTTCAATTTTATTTATTTATTTATTTACGTAGCTAATTACTGTAGTTCTAACCAATCTGGCTGAAGAGATGTGCTAATTAACTGAAAAACTAGTGAAAAACACTATGGTCTCTGTGACCATAGCAGTAGCAGTCAAGAAACTCTCTTCTGTACATCTTGAGGAAGCAATCAAGCAGGCATGGATTGTGTGTGTGTGTGTGTGTGTGTGTGTTTTTTTTTGTTGTTGTTGATACTTTATGACCACCTGGATCCAGTAGGTTTTGAAGAACAAATGATGTCATGCTAAATATTGCATTTAATTGCATAGAAATATAAATATAAGTATAAAAATTACTTTTATTATCCCGATTGTCAATATTTTAAAGTTTGGAAACGGACATTAAAACCTTCACATGGTGTCATGATAAGCATGGGGAAAACATGCAAACTACACATACACAAACCGGAAGTGACATTTGAACCCCCAACCATGGAGGTAAGAGGCGGAGGCGTAACCACTAAGCCACCGTGCCACTCTTACTGATATCATTAAGCTCTCACTACTGAGGGACCTCTTAAATGATAAATTCATGTCCTGGTTACATTTCAGTATCACATCCAGGAATTCGGCTTTTTTTTTTATAATTGGCTTTTTAGAATGTAGACTTTCTGGATGATGCTACACAAGTTGCATTGCAATGTAAAAGATTAGAATAACCTATGAAATATGTAAGGAGTCATTCATATCTTTAAACCTTTCATACATTGGGTATACAAGGTTCAAACTTATGAATAGTGAATGTAAGGCTCTTTATCAAAGTTTCATGTAAAACATAAAATATTAAGCACCTTCAAATCAATTAAGAGCATTACTGTAATCTACTTTTTGTTTAAAAAAAAACAACTATGACAACTCAACATGACCCACAAATTGTCTTCCCTCTGCATTTTTTATATTGAAGTATTATTATTATTATTATTATTATTATTGTTATTATTATTATTATTATTGTTGTTGTTGTTGTTGTTGACAAAGAAACACCTTTTTCTCAGTGACTATTCACATACTTTATTAGAAGTAATTTTTATTTTAAAAATGTCTGATTCAAAAATGTAAATTCAGACAATTTAAGTAATTTTTTAAAATGCTTATAAACCATTTAAAAAATAAAATAATTTTTTTTATTTTTGAAAAATACTACAAATTTCTGTGCTTACTAGAAAAGCTTGAATTTATTTTATAAAGAAATGTCAATAAAATCATGCATTTATTTTATATTGTGACTTAAAAATGGTTAAAGCTAAAAATAAGCTGATCAACTTTAAAGTAATTAGTGATATTATTTCAGATTGAAGCCCACGTACCTGTACATATCGGCCTGTCTATCTTTACGGCAAAACTCTCTGCCTAACTTATTAATACAAAGAAATACAATTTTGTAAGAGTGAATATCTTTCGCTTTGTTTATCCTAACTTGTACTTCTTTTGTCAACAGCTAGTCCCTGTAGATCACTACATCTGGCACATGACTGTTCATTGTTACAACACTGCACAGCGCTGTCAGTTCAGATATTTTACACGCCCCCACCTCTTGTTTTATCTCATAGTGGCGCCTCACATTACTGCATTAATTAGCACCACGGTTTCGGAGCTTCTTTTTGGATTAAGCTATGCTGTTGCGCACGCTCGATTCTGTTTGGTGAGGATTTGGGCACTTTGAGGTCCACACTTATGAGTAGTAAATTCAAATGGTAAATGTGTATAGCCACGTCCACCTCGAGGGAAAAGGCGCTATACTTGTCTGAAAAAACGTTGGATGCTGTGAGGTAATCTGGCACAAAACTGATCATAATGTCCGTTCTAAACAACATTTCCATTTCATTTATGGTGCAGGTTTAACTTCAGGTAAATACCAAAGGACTGGCAAAGTTTGATTAAATTCTGTCAAACCAGTTTTGCGTGATGTCGTGACAAAATCGGCTGGACAGACATGCAGATATACAGACATACAGACGGACAGACAAAATTTCGGGTCCTTCAGTGTATGAAATGCAAATGTGTTTTTCATTGAAAGAGCGTGTTCTAACCAATACACAGACAAAATCTTTCTTTTATTTATATAGATGCCAGACAACGACCGGACGAAGCTCCAGCCGCAAGTGGCACCAATAGTGAAAAGGAAGTTGATCAATCAAGATCAAAGGAAGTGTCTTGTGCAGTTGCTGTTGGAAATGAGTCTCTCCCGAGGAAGGAAAAAGTATTCCTAGTTGAGTATTTTTCCACTCATACAAAAGTGGTCATGAATGAGGATCGAGTTTTAAATAGGTGTTTAATGTTTACTTGTGGAGAATGTTAAAGGAGAGTGTGTTCAACTGTGACGATCCGCCAAGAACTGTGCTTGCATTACGTGAACAAATCATCTCCTTTTGCAGAGTCTGCAGCAACCTTTGTTCATTCATTCATTCTTGGATTAGGAAATGTAAAGATAACAACCTAAAGTGATTCCACATATGGTGAGTCAATTACATTGTTCTTTCCAGAATTATTGGCACCCAGCGCAGAAATGGATGAAATTTGACCTGTTGTAGATAAATGCTCCTGGTCAAAATTTTGTTACTCTCAATAGTTAAATAGTAAAATGTACATAAAACAGGAACTGATCTGCAAAGCACAACCTTAAGAGATAAACCCTTTCAACTTAAAAAAATAATAATAAAAGAACAGAAACCAGGATTTTAGCCAAACTTTTGCACACCACATCATTACAAACAATAACACATGCCAAGTGTGATATTGTGAACATATGGCAGCCGGATATTAGACAGAGAAAAAAAAAACATAAAACTTTCACTTAAATATTTATTTCTCAAAACACTGCATTTAAACTGCTTGGTTTAGTTCTGTAGCCTCTTGAGATATGAGGTTAACAGACTCCATGCACTCGGACCCTCAGCATGCACTCATACAGTACATACGATTGTATGATCCTCATACTGTATAAGGGCCATTAAGTACGAATTAGTTAATTCTCCAATAACACCATTGATTGTCCTATTACATAGTTTATTCCACAATACATGCAATGGAATGTTCTGTTACAGTACAACACTTCATGCCAAGTGCAGTTTTCTAACGTGATTTTTTCTAACATCAAGAGGTGTGTTTTTGTGACATTTCATCAGGAAGGACTTTACAATGCTGAAATTTTCGGCAGCATGAATGTAGTGTGAGCTATGACATCACATCTGAATGGCAGTCTAATCATTTGTATTTAAGGAAAGAATGTGCGTTGATTACAATAATTATACCAAAACAGGATTCAATTCTCATATCAGTGGGCGGTGATTCATTTTCTATAGGAGCACAGATCTGAATATATTATTTACCAGTAACAGTAATGATACAAAGGGTTTATATTAATATGCTTTCTAACAGGATATTGTTCTTTAAGAGCTCATTCACAGGGACCTGCATGAAAGGTGCCACATAATCAAGTAATACATAGAATAAAAACATGTTGGTATATAATAAATAAAATCATATAATTGTTAAAAATCTATTCAATTCGTTTTTCTTTTAGAAAGTCGTATTTAACATTCATGGAAGAAGTATCAGTTAAAGTAAGTTTCATCTCTTTCGGTTCTTGGGGCATTTTGCCTTTAGTTTTGCCTTCAGCAAGTGAAATGCTGCTCAGCTGGAAGTTATTTTCATCTTCAAAAAGTCTTTGGGTCATTGTCCAGCTGCACTATTACACACCGTACAATGAGTTTTGTAGCATTTAAGTGAATCTGAGCAGATACTGTAATATCACACAATTTCACAATATCAAAAAATTTCAAGAGAACCAGTTCCCCTGGCAGTCATATACTGTACGTCCATGTCATGAGATGAAATGGCTGGAACGTTGGTACTCATGAGCTGTTCCATGCGTTCTTCTTTTTAGTGACCTAGTAAAAGTAAAAGTTCAGTTTTTCTTTCATCTGTCAATAGGACGTTCCTACAGACATGTCAAAGTTTTTTTGTTAGTTATTATTGGTAAACTCTAGCCAGTTTTTTTCTGTTGTTGCATTTGAAGCTTACCAACAGCTTACACCTTATGGTAAACCCTCTATATTTTCTACGATAAAGTCTTTCTTATCTAAATTGTTGACTTTGACTCATGAAGGTTCTTGATCTGGCCAGCTGTTGTAAAAGTTTTTTCTCCCCTACCACATTGGTTTTGTGTGGTCTTCAGAAACGTTCGTTGTATCTGACCTAAAAAAAAAAAAGTTTTCTTTTAAGAATGAACCAAATAGTTGGTACATTAGAGGGTTGTTCAAATCAAACCGGGATTCATAGTGAAGTCACCAACAGCACTTGCATATTACAAGAACTCGGCTGAGAGTTATTGCCACATCCCTGGTACAGCCCTGACCATGTTTTCCACATGTTTGGTCTATCTAAAGGAATTCCAGGCAGGCCAGCGTTTCAGACGTGAAGCAGGCAGTCTGATCATGGCTCTGGCGTCCTGAGAAAATTTTCTACATCAATGGTATCCAAGCACTAGTGAAACCCTGGAATAAGTGCATTAGTCTAGCAGGGGATTATATAGAGAAATAAAGGGTTTGCACTCTCATAATGTTTGACTTGAATGCCCCTTGGCTACATTTAGGTAACATTTTTTCCTTTAAAAAAAATTTTTTTTTTATTTGTGAGTTATAGAAACAGATTCTAAAGGCAACTGTCAGACTTGAGATAAATTCTAGATTTTTAGTTTGTTTATTTGAAAGTAGAATGCTGAGGGAATAACATACCTGGAACAGCTGTTGTCAGCCAGTTGTCCAATTACTTTGCTCTCCTAAAAGCCAGGGGACCACAAATCAAATTCATGACTAAATTTCAGTGTCCAAATATTTACTGAATGAGGGTTCGATTCCCACCTTGGGTTTGTGTGTATCGAGTTAGCATGGTTTCCTCATGCTTGGTGGATTTTCTCTGGTGACTCTAGTTTCCTCCCACAGTCAAAAGAGATGCAGATTAGGATGTGCGCCTTGTGATGGATTAGAACCTTGTTCAGGGTGTACCCTGGTTAGTGCCCAAAGTCACCTGCGATAGGCTCCAGGCCCCCCGCTACTGAGTGAATGAATGCAAATATCACGAGATGAAAGTTACGTTATGTTAGTAACCGTTTGGCATTGTGTAATGAAAAAGAATCTGAATGGGAATAATGCAACGTTTGAATAAACATGCAATATATATATATTTACATGTATGGCTAAAAAAAAATCAATTGTCATGTTTTATAATTTACCCTTAATTGGAGCAGCACATTAACATTTTGACAAAAACAAAAAAATCATAAAAAAATCTGAACTAGGCACGAAAGCAGAACACATCAAACATACCAAGAGGTAGCTAGACAAATAGGATTTATGCCTATAGACATGACAAGATCCTCCCATCTTTAATTACCGCACAAATTATGCACCGGCATAATACATCAGAACAGAACAGGATTTACCCATTTTCTACTTTCATTTGCTGAATAATTGCTTACTTGGTGCGGCGCAACCTTTGTAATTGAAAAGAAAGGCGTATTAGAATTGAATGCTGGCTGCCTAAATCACCTAGATGCGAGATTGCCTCGGCACTAATGAAAAGCACAACAACTGGATTTAATTATACAGACGTCCGAATGCCGGTCCGTATCTCACGTCTTCATTTTGCTCTCTTTTCTGTCATCACTTACACCTATCCTTTTAAAAATTCATTTACCATTTAATTATTTGACATCCTTTTCTTTTTCTTTTCCAGGTCACTACTAGGAGAAATATTGCACTTCCGATTCATAATTAAACACACCCCATTTCGGTGCAGCTACAGTATAATGAAAATAAATAACATGGAATTGGAATTGATTCTCATACAGATTAAGAAGATTAAGGACGACTCAAGTGCACAACAAGTCCTTGATTAACGTGCATATAGTTCAAGATAAATATGTGTAATGTGTTAGTTTTAGTGGGAATGAGTGTTTGATATATATTAGATACCTCCGAAAAAACAAAGGACGCAAATGGAAGTAAGAGAACGGAGTAAGGGAGATTGCAAATGGTTTCTGACATGACAAATGGAAATAAATAATATTTTAAATTGTAGTTCATATCTGCAGCAAAAAATCATAGAATATACAGTATAAATAGAGGCCTTTAAAGAATAGATACCTTGAGGAATTGTCACTGAAAATTCTGGATTACGGGTTATAATGTACATTATCTTATATAAAGGATTGCAAAATTAATACTTTCAAATTAATTGAAGATTAAACCTTAAAATAGTCTACATGGCGACTTAGTGGTTAGCACTGTTGCCTTGCACCTCCTCTGCCCAGGTTCGATTCCCTCCTCAGGGTCTGTGTGCATGGAGTTTGCATGTTCTCCCCGTGCTTGGTGGGTTTCCTCCAGGTGCTCCGGTTTCCTCCCACAGTCCTAAGACATGTAGGTTAGGCTAAATGGTGTTCCCAAATTGCACATAGTGTGCGAATGAGCATGTGAGTGTGTGTATGTGTGTGTGCCCTGTGATGGATTGTCACCCCATCCACGGTGTACCCCATCTCATGCCCTAAGTCTCCGAAGATAGGCTCCAGCCCCCCCCATGACCCTAAAGCGGTATAGACGATGAGTGAGTAAGGGAGCTTAAAATATGTTGTCACCTATATATATTTGACTTTATAATAACTATAACTTGATTATGAATACCGAAAGTCAGGGGTAGATCAGTAGTTAAGGTACTGGACTACAGTTCAGAAGGTTCAAATCCCACAACCACCAAAATACATGGCCTGGTTGGATGTGTCTCGATTTCTTCTGCAACGGTTGGATGGTAGGGTCAGAATGTGATATAGGGGAGATTTTCTTGGCACACTTTGGGCCCCTTGAGCATCATTTTAATTCCCAAAGCCTATCTGAATATTGTTACTGACCATGTTCATCCCTTTATGACAACAGGATAATGTGCCATGTCACAAAGCTAAAATAATCTCAAACTGGATTCTTGAACATAACAATGAGTTGACTATACTCAAATAGTCTCCACAGTCAGCAGATCTCAGTCCAATAGAGAACCTTTGGGAAGTGGTGGAACAAGAGCTTTGCATCATGGATGTGCAAAATATATACATACAGTAAATACATATATACATATAAACAAGGAAATGCTTTTGTACGTACAACCCTCGTGTGTTTTTCTGAGAGATTAATTAAAGCTGTCTGCTGTGTGTAGTCAGGCAGTTTTTCAACGTGACCTGCAAACCAGAAAGAAATATTCACTAAAAAGAGGGCAAGAATATTCAAAACATTTCCATTGTGAATTCTCAATCAGTCTGATCTTTAACCATGATCTGATCTTCTAAACCTAGAAGGAGTAAGACGGCAATTTAAATCTATTCTGAAGAACAAAAGGCTTGGATCATTTATCATTTATCAAGGGTTACAAGCAGTTCAACTGTGCTGTAGGAATACTAGACAACTGTGCTGCAGCAAAGCTTATGTATATGCCTAGGAATGAAACAGGAAGTCAGAAAGGTGTTTTGGTCAAATGAGACTAAAACCTCATGTCAACTTTTTGGACATGCAACCTGTCAGGATGCTCAGCCCTTATCATATTCTATATAGCTTTTTACTAGACGATGAACCATTAAATACACTTCCAAATCAATGCAAAAAAGGTTAATGAATGAAGAGAACTTGCATGTCTCTATCTCAGTGGATTCAAGCTCAAAATATAACTTGTTGCATGTGTTATATGTTTAATTTATTAATGTTTGCTCATTTTCTCCTGGTGTGATCTGTACTGTTTGTTCAGTTGTTTAAACTGGAGGTGATTTTTACGTTTTGTACAGCATTACATTCTAAAAAAAAGAAGAAGTTGAAGAAGAAGAAGAAGAAGAAGAAGAAGAAAAAAGGATCAAAGTCTGTCTATGGAGAGCAATGACCAGACTGTCTGGTCTGATGCAACAGAAAACCTAATATACAGTAGCACAAATTGCTAAAAGACTTTATGCTGGCCATGATAGAAAGGTATGAGGACACTTAGTGCATCACAGCCTGCTGCATAGCAGGCAAAGAATTCAAGGTTGTTGATCTGGACTCAAAGTTCCAGAGTGTCCAGATTGCCATGGTGGCATAGTGGTTGGCACTGTCACCTTCCACCTCCTGGGTCCTGGTGGGATTTCCACCTCTGGTCTGCATGCATGGAGTTTACATGTTATCCCTGTGCTTGGTGGGTTTCCTCCGGGTGCTCCATTTTCCTCTCACAATTCAAAAACATGCGGATTTGGGTAATTGGCGTTCCCAAATTGTCCGTAGTGTATAGCGGATTGCCATCCCATCCAGGGTCTACTCCGCCTTGTACCCAGAAGTCGCCTGGTATAGGCTCCAGGCATCTCTATATACAACATAAAGCAGTATAGATGATGAGCAAGAGTGTGAGTGAGCTCTTAATGTCCTGGTGCCACACACCTTCACACACTGATGGGTTAAACGTGTTTTGATGGCTCAAGGGGAACCTATACAATATGGGATTAAGTTTTTGTGGTATTAATGTTATGACTGATCTGTGTACTGTATATACAAAATCGAATTTTAATCTTAACTATTATTAATGAGAACTATTAATAAGTCAATGTGACAGACTAACATATTTGTTTAATAATAATAATAATAATAATAATAATAACAATAATAATAATAATAATAATAATAATAATAATAATAATAACAATAATAATAATAATAATAATAATAATAACAATAATAATAATAATAAAACTTTCTGAATACAATCCTTGTACTCTTAATTCGATTTGACCACTTTTTATCATTTCAACATCTGAATAGTTGTTGATCTTTCTGTAATAGCTTTAATCATTATGTTAACTCTTATCCTTAACTCTAACATATATCATGATTGTTGTCAAATTAATTTTTCTGCATTATTTTCACCCTGGTGCAGCTGACATTCATGATGTTTAGCTAATATGTAATCATAACAAATATCAGAGCTCAAGATTAGAGATAATTATCTTCTGCTTGCTTGTTTATCATGTTTATCATTACGCTGAGCTGAACTGAAAGTCCCAGTCTCAGTCAGGCTGATTATTTTTTCCCCTATGTGCATTCCTCTGAGTTTTCTCTCCATCCCCAGTCCGTTCTTTCCATCCTGTCTCTCTGCCTGTGCCTGTCTCATTACATTCATCTCTGTGATTCACTGGGTGGAAACATGAGGGAACAAGAGAGCAAAGTAAAGATAAATAAGATACATATACATATATACAGTATATTTCTAAAAGTATTCGCTCGTCTGCCTTTACATGCATGAGAATGAGAAGGCCTGGCTCGCAGTCTCCGCTCTAATTCATCCCAAAGGGGTTCTATCGAGTTGAGGTCATGACTTCTTTAGCAGGCCAGTCAAGTTCTTCCACACCAAACTTGCTGATCCATGTCTTTATGGACCATGCTTTGTGCACTGGTGCTCAGTCATGTTGGAACATTAAAGGGGCCATCTCCAAACTGTTTCCACAAAATTGGGAGCAAAAATCGAAATCGAAATCGTCCAAAATGTCTTGGTATGCTGAAGCATTAAGATTTCCTTTTACTGGAAGTAAGGTCCATAAAGATAAGTATTTTTCAGTATTATAAATACTCCATAAATGGAGCATTGGTGGATCAGTGGTAGATTTTTCACCTGCCATGAGGAAGGCTTATGGATTCAAAGTGGCACATTCCACAGAGACTGCCCTTCTGTCAGTCACTGAAAAGCTCCATGCTGCTAGATCAACTAAACTATCATCTGTCCTCATCCTCCTGGACCTGTCAGCTGCATTTAACACAGTGAACCACAAGATTCTATTATCTATTCTTACAAGCCTTGGAATCTGTGGAACAGCGTGGCAATGGTTTGCTTCTTATCTAGAAGATAGATCGTATGAGGTGACATGGAGGGGATCCTCATCTGCCCCATGTAGACTCTCTACTGGTGTCCCACAGGGCTCAGTACTTGGCCCTCTTCTGTTCTGGATTTTCATACCATTTTATGCATTTTATGCAGATGACACCCAACTTTTTCTCTCCTTTCCTTCCTCAGGCACTAAAGCCCCCCCCAAAAAAAACAACTTCACAACTGTGTTTGACTCATGGCACTTACTGTAGTTAGTAACCTATTAATCCAATATAAGTATCTATCCAGTGACAGAAACTTCAAAGAACTTTTTGTAAGTCGCTCTGGATAAGAGCGTTTTCCAAATGCCTAAATGTAAATGTAAAGCCTGGGTTCCCACCCAATGCCCAAACCCAATCCCCTGGACGCTGTGCCAGTCCAGTCTCAAACTAAGAGGATAAAGTTAGTGTTAGCTTTAACGCTAATGATTACCTTCACAAAACAGTGATTAATATAGTGCTATAAATGATAGAGATTTTTCTCTATATGGAGAATTTCACCTATACAATTGATGATTACTTATTTATTTGTTTCTTGTATAAGGGATTTTAAGTTTCCTAAACTTAATACAACACCCCCGAGTTGAAAGGTTTTGCTCTTTCAAATGGAGTCAAATTGATTTTCACAATAAAGTTATTTTATTCATATAACGCTTCTGTAATACAGAGATGTAAGTGCACATGTGCTTCACAGCTGGAAGATTAACACACATTGTGAAGGAGATGTTTCATCTGCAAATAGCTTACAATAGGATTTTTTTTTTCTATCAGAAAAGTAGAAATTCCAATTCAAATCTTACAGAACATCATGCAGTGTTCATTTAAATATGTTTTAAGAAAAGATCCTTATTTGTATATAGATTTTTTTGTCAGTCCATTTGGCACACAAATTCATGAGAAAAGTTTTTTTTGCAGAATGTAAATGTGTCAGTGAAACATTAAAATTTAAATCCTATTATGGTTGCTAATGTGTCTTCTTTATCTTTTTTTTTTCTTTCAGCATGACAGCAATGAGATCAAAGAAATCATATTTGACTGCAGACAATCCAGATGTGAGCAATCAATCATTATGGGAGGATGTAGAGTAGAAAGTGACACTTTGCCCTGTGTTTTAGAATGTGTTTGAAGGATGTACTATTACTACCGGCTCGACAGACCTGGGCGTAGTATTAGACAGCAGCGTGTCCCTTGAAAATCATATTTCCAATAATACAAAAACAGCTTTTTTCCACCTTAGAAATATTGCCAGGCTTAGGATCATTTTAGCTACAGTATATCAGAAGCAGAAAAGCTGGTTCATGCATTCATGACCTCCAGACTGGACTACTGTAATGCATTACTGGGTGGCTGTCCTGCATCCTCAATAAACAAGCTACAGTTAGACCAAAATGCAGCCGCCAGAGTTCTCACAAGACCAAGAAAATATGATCATCTAACCCCAATATTATCATCCCTGCACTGGCTACCTGTTCAGTTTAAAATTGATTACTGAGTTATGCTATTGAGTATTGCTAACTAGCATTATGTACGTATTGTACAAGGCCCTAAATGGTTTAGTTCCTACAGTATGTATCTAGCCAGTCTTCTGATATGTTACAATCTGCAGCGCTCCTAAAGATCACAAAACTCTGGATTTCTGGTAGTTCCCAGAATTTCGAAATCTATCAAAGGAGGTAGGGCATTTTCATATTTAGCTCCTAAGCTTTGGAATAGCCTTCCTGCTAATGTTCAGGGTTCAGTCTGCCAGTTTTAAAGCAGACTTAAGACATGTCTTTAGCCTGGCATACACATAATTACTCCAGTAAATTTAATTGCACACTCTCATCTAGGGCTGCTAATATCACTGTAGCTATGCTAATTCTTTTCCAACTGTTCTTTCTTTTTCTAACCATCCCGAGGAATCTGGAGATCTTGCCAGCTCCAGTAGACAGAGGCCAGCTGTCAAACACACACAGTATGTCAGCATAAATTTCCTGCTATCCATTATCACCCATATGATGATGGGTTCCTCTCGAGGTTTCATCCTATTGCCATCTCAGGAAGTTTTCTTTATGTTGCATACAGTAATGCTGCACAATCTTCTTTGAAGTACAGACAATGATCTGGAAACAGTAGTGCCAGAGAATATTGCATTACATGATGAAGCACAGAAGGCGAAAAGCAATTCTCTTACAAAGTCTTAACAATCTCACACTTAAATTTATTTTTCTTTTTTTGCTTTGCCTCTTTGGTGTATGTTATTAAATACCATTATGTTTGGAAAAAGCAATTTTTTGTTTGCTCCTATAAAACTCCTACTTTATATCAAAATATAGTATCAAAATATAAAATATCAGAGTATAGAAGTTCACATAAAAAAAGGTTCTGGTTGGCGTCTTCTGGCAAAAAAACAAACTAATAATAATAAAAAATTATTTTGATTTTGGCAGAAGGTAACAAAACAAATATGACTTAAATGTCAATTAAATATTATTATTATTATTATTATTATTATTATTATTATTATTATTATTATTATTCAGGTCAGTGATTGCATGGCATGGACAGAGGCTTGTCAAAATTTGTTCTTTTTTTTTTATCATTTAAGTTTACTGAAGGGTTTACAATTTGCTAAGGAATTAAACTGTTTTTATTCAACTTTATCGTAAAGGTTAAAGCCTGTTGACTGTCCTACATTAGGAAACGTCCCTAATAAAGTGTAAAATCAAATATTGTATCATTAACTGGATATAGAAAGGCATGTTAGGCATTTTCCCCTCTTCTTTCTTCTTTCTAATTCTTATCATCACAGGCACATTCAGAGGGCAATTATTATACCCAGTGGACGGTTTGTATATTAAGCCATAAAATTAATGATCCAAAATATATCTAAAACATCTCTCTCTTTCTCTGTCTCTAACATTTAATGGCTGACAGGCTTATTGCAGTACATTGGTTATGCGCTTCATGCCTAGGGCCTACAATATATCCCATGCATCATTTAAAAAAACTAATAATGATAAAATAAAAGTATAATCCGTAATAGTCTTTTGCGTTGTGCAGAGCGTTCCATGCGGTTCACGTAGCAACCCAACCCTCCAACCCCGGGAGTTTGGCACCGGGGACTTCTGGGAAGCTCTACTGTCAGATCTTGTAACCATTCAGGTGAAGAAAAGAACGCACACACAAACACAACAGACATAAAACAGATTTTTACAATCCTATGGGAATGAATCTGATCTGAGAGATAAGAAACATACTTTTCAAATAGCCATTACCACATCCAGTATTTAAAAGGAGTGTGCTGGCCACCGAGGAGCCGGAGTGAAGAGGGTAGACTTAATAAGCAAAGGAACAGAGAGAGAAAATGAGAGAAAAATGTTTGAAGATGCAATTAATATCTGTCAAAATGCCGACCCCATCAAAGGACTTAGAATAATCTGTGCACCCGGACTGATACCAAACTCACAGCTGAGGCCGGCGAAATGATAGCAGGCTGAAGATGAAAATTAATCACAGTAACGAGGTTGTAATATTGATTACTTCAGCAGAATGTGGATGGGGCTATACTCTGTGATGCTGTCATTTTTTAAAAAACTCTCCATTAATTGTTAATATTAACAAAAGTGATGCAAGTATGTAATAACCACAGTGCAATAATCAATATTTGACCTTTGCAATTAAAGGTCATTTATGATGCCACTGCCAAGGAAAGTCAATAAAAGAGAATTCAGGTCTTTCTACTGCCATATTAATGTCTAATTGTAGAAACTTAGTTTACAATGAGAATCAGAAAATGATGTACAGTCTATCTATCTATCTATCTATCTATCTATCTATCTATCTATCTATCTATCTATCTATCTATCTATCTATCTATCTATCTATCTGTCTGTGCTTTTGCTTATGTATGTCTCATGCATGCTTCTGATGGATCTGGCATGTTAGAGACCAAAAGAAACAGAGGATAGTCCGTACCCATCAGCGTTTCCGTTAACAAAATGACAAAGTGTTAAATCAATTTGCGAGAACAAGGATACAAAACATATTGGCACGGACAAAGACAGCAGTGCATGGCTCTAGTTTGCCAGCACCATGTAATTCATCTAATGCATCTCCAGACCACCGGCACAGTGCAGTAGGGTCTACGGGAGGCTGGGCAATTTAATGCCGGCACTGAGAGGAGTCGCAGGTCCCCAGCTGTCACTTGAAACGCGGACTGATTCCCGATAAACGCATTTCGGTCAGCAGCAGGCACAGTGGCTTTTTAATAAGGACCCTGGAGGAATATAGGGCCAAAGAGCCAAAGTCAAACAAGATTTGTGCCACCAGCCTGGGAAAGTAATGTGACAACGAAAGACGCAGCTGTTTCACCTGAGCCAGTGCTCACGGGGGCCCGGCGTTGTCTGAAAGGGGGTCTGTGAGCGAGTCATCCGTTTCAGAGCTACGTTGAAAGAAAATCAAGCAAAAGTAATATTACAGTCCATCTTATTTATTTATTTATTTATTTATGAAAAAAAAGCTGTGCTCTATGAGCTCATATAGTGTACTCATTGCTTATTGTATAAAAGAGCTGTTGCATGTGTTTCCTTTGTTTTAAAATGTCTCATACATCCTAAAAGAAATGGCAAAGATCAATATTTTAACCTAGACATACGGCAAATTTAATGGAATTTTAGAGTTCATTGCAATTTAAGGATTTTTCCATGGGTGCAGATGCCACAACTACTGTACCACTTCACCTAGATAAAATTTTTGCATAAGAAGCCTTCACAAATCTTAAACTAATCCTTGTCAAGCAATCCAAAAGCAACTACAGCGACATGAACGATGCGAAACACCCTGAAACACATTTCGGAAACAGACTGCACACCTACTGTACATCTATAGTCTATGTGCATCTGAATAGCTATAATAAAACTATATGAACAACTTGATGATTGTACAGCATAAATTAAATTCATTATAATAGGGAAGAGCAAGGGGGAAAAAATATCAAAAACAGGGTGACAAATAAAAGATTATATACACATACGATCCTTAATTAAATCTGAAATATTATCACTGGCCCATGAAATTTCATCCGTGTCTGAACTTTACCGCAGTGCGCTGACATTTGAAGACTTTTCCTGTCCCTGACATTTAAACTAACATCAATTAATATGAACCTGTTCATTTAGCTAACCGGATTAAAATTTCAAACCCCCCTGCACTTTGTTGATCCCCAAGCTGCCAGTTGAGGTGAATGTAAATAATATTAGTGAAATCATTAAGTGAGTTCATTAATTAAACTACATGGCCAAAACTTGGTGCATGTTGAACATCATACTGCATTTGATTTTGGAGTGTAGTTGTGACCATTCAGCTACAGTTGCATTTATGAGGTCAGGCACGGTTTGGTGAGGAAGTATGGGGTGCGGTTGGTGTTTGGGGCCTTGAGTTCTTCCTCTCCAACCATAACACACCATACCTTCAAGGAGCTCTCTTTGTAAGCAGGATCATCGTCAGGCTGGGAGCAGGTTGGAACCCCTTAAAGCAAATTGTAACAGTATACACAGACATATTATACAATTGTTTGTTTCTGCAATAGTTGTGATAGTCAGGTGTCGTCATTTTTTTGGACATATAACGGTTTTTGTCCTATTAAAAAATATTTGTTTGGCTACTCCTTTTTTTCTTACTGTATTTCGCTTTATACCTTGATGCATATTCTATGAAATACAATCTTTGATGTTGTTACTCTTTATTTTTATTGGATTTTACAGCTTTATTGGTTCTTTTCCTTTTTACTTATTAATTTTTTACCTAGCCTTTGCAAATATTTTGTGCGGACTGCCAACTGCATTATATTTGTATTGTCTTTTGTTGCATTTCACACTCTAATGAAAAAAAAAATAAAATAAAATAAATAAATAAATAAATAAATATATATCGCTTTTAGAAAAGCTTCTTCTGTGCTCTGACAACCAGAGGTGAAAGGTAAGTACATTTCCTTGTTTATTGTACCCAAGATTAATATTAAATTATTTGTCAGATGTATTTTACAGCACAGTGAAAATATTTTTTACTGGAGTCCGAGCACAGAAGCAGCTAGGATACAGCACCCCTAGAGCAGGTAGGGTTAAGGGTCTCGCTTGAGGACTCAACAATGGCAACTTGGCAATGCTAGGGCTTGAACCCATAACCTTCTGATCCAGTAACATACAACCGTAACCCTTTGAGACATCACTGTGATGTTGGCCTTTCGGCTGCTCCCGGCAAGGGGTCACCACAACAGACCATCTGGTCCGCACATACAATCTTGGCACAGGTCTTATGCCCGATGCCCTTTTTGACACAACCTTCCCATCCAATGGCTGGGTTTGTGCACTGACTGGGAATTGAACCCGAACCTTCCTCATGACAGATGAAACACCTACCACTGAGCCACCAGTGCCCCCATATTTCACATATGTGTACTTTTCTTAAGTAAATGTTGATAAATGATATATTTTGGATCGTTAATTTTATGTCTTATTATACAACACGTCCACTGGGGTATAATAATTGCCCTCTGAAAGTAATTGTGTTGGTGGAATTAGACTGCAGAAAGAATGCAAAAGAATCCCGTCACGCCTCACACGTCACATTATTTTTACACATTATTAGGGAAGTTTTCTAATTCCAAAGTATTTTACTATGTCTTTGAGGCTACTGTGGGGTACTACAAGCTTGGTACTTTTGATAGTGGCCAAGAAATTTACTCAGGTAAAAGTAAAAAAGTTTTTGGTGTAAAGACTATTCAAGTACTGAGTAACTGTTTCACTCGTAATGTCAGATTTAAAAAATTTTTTTATATATATGTTGTTGGTCTTTCAGCTGCTCCAGGCAAGGGGTCGCTACAGCAGCCTATCCGGTCCGCACAGCAACTTGGCACAGGTTTTACGGCGGATCCTTCATGACGCAACCCTCTCATTTTATCCGGGCTTGGGTTCGGCACTACATCCAGTGGCTGGGGGTTTGGGCACTGGCTGGGAATCGAACACAAAATATATATACACTGTACTGAAATATACTCATATATTCATGTTAAATATGACATGTACATGTAAAGACTGTTAAAGTAATTATATGTACAATTAAAGTTAACATATAGTCACACAAACATGAAAAAAGCATTCTATACTCACCGCAGTACTTGCACTTGCAGCAGTGCCGCAAAATAAGAGAAAGATGCGGAAACTTTTGTTTGTGCATGCGCAGTGAGCTTATGTAGGACAAATTCACAGGTAGGATGAATTTATAGAGCACAGACTGAAGACCTGATTGGCCAAACGGAGTCATGTGATTATTGTTGCTGCGTCTGATTGGTGAAACTGTCAGGTGGTTGATCTACCGGCTGCATGTGTAGAATAAATGGTTAGAAAAGTAACACGTCGAATGTAGCCGAATGTATTGGATTAAGAGTAGTGTTTCTTCAAGTAAAAGTAAAAAGTATGGTGCGGTAAAACTACTCATAGAAGTTACCTTTAAAAAAAAAAAAGTTACTTAAGTAAATGTAACAGAGTAAATGTAACTCATTACTACCCACCTCTGAATTTAAAGGTAAGTATTTTGTACTTTGGCCCAAGTCAAACTGTAAATGGAGGACTTTTACTTTTACTTGAGTATTTTTTTTTTCTAGGGTATGTCTACTTTTACTTAAGTACAGGATTTGCATACTTTGCCAAACTGTGCTGATAACATGAAATGGCTGTTATAAGAAAATAAATTAGGTGTATATTAGGTCCTTTATAGATGATTGGTAGACTTGTGCATTTTTAATATGTGTTATCAATGCAAGGGGATCTCAAGGTTATAAAGCTTTTAGATAAAAGTCTAATTATTATTCTTTATCCTTTAATGTATTCATTTACCTCTGCATTATCCAACCACAAAATCAAACACATTTCTCACAATAACAAGCCCATTGTCTGTGTTTTTCAAATCACTTGCTTTTTCCTCTTCCCTAAAGTAATTTGGTTGTCTAATTCGGAGTTGAAACATTAGTTTTATACTTCAAAGCTATGATACTTTCCTCAAGGCTCCCGGCTCAGGCGTTTATGTTGACTTTTCTGTTTTTTGGGTTCTTTTTTCTTGACTCATGCTGCAGCAATACGTCTGGGCCCCCCCCCCCCCCCTTTCTTCTTTCTCAATCCGACCAATAATTTGCTGACAAATAAACTACTTCAAGGAGCCCATTTGCATATAAATTATATCCAGGCATTTTCAGATAAAAAAAGCATTCTTATGAGTCCATAACTTTTGCTATGACAGTCATAATGGCAGTGGTTTGGTGCAAAAAATGAGAAAAGGATGTACATTTATATATTTAGATTTTGAGAGAGAGAGAGAGAGAGAGAGAGAGAGAGAGAGAGAGAGAGAACAAAGGATTCATTGTAATCATTGATCTAAAGTTTTGACCTACTCACATATTGTGTCTACAGACAGCCGAAAGAGTCTATCTTGACATTTATTGCTAGCACAAATGTGTTTTTTAATGTTCAATTTATTATTTTATTAATTTTTATTATCATACTCTGAATCTCATGCTCCGGCTATAAAAATGTGCAATTATGTTTCATGCCTTACAATGGACTGAGATCAAATTACTTTTTTGCAGCAAAAAAGATGAGTAGATTAATAATGGGATATTTGACATTAAAATATAGCATCTTTTGATTTAAAGATTCTTTAAAATGATTTAAATTGCAGCTTTAAATTTGTAGACTCATCTGGTAAATTGTGTTTTTTTATTATTATTATTATATTATATATATATACTGCAATTGAATTGTAGACCTGCAGATTCTATAGAAATCTGTGGCACAGAACAACAGGCGAAAAGGAGACACTACTATAAATACAAACTAGAAGAATCTAGATAAAGATAAATTATGAAAGTTGAGAAAAGTGACTTTAAAAAAAACTGAGATTATAAATGATTAGTAATAATATTATATAAAGCTGTTGCAGCTTAGTGTATAAATAAGTTAATCAGTTGGTGATTGAAAGGATATACATCACACTGCTTTAAAGTCTCTTAATAAAAACGTTCAAGTTCAAGCCTTTATTAAGAGACATGCAAGCTTTTAATGATTGCAGTTGCATACCAGATTGCCCCTAAAATAGAGCACAGTATCATGATAGATCCTGAAGTGATGAGATCTCCTAGTGTTGGATTACACAGGCACACGGCTATGCAATTACCACGGCATGGTGATCTCACTGTGTGGTTGTAGGTCCTTTCCAGTTCAATGCACATAGACTGTCTTAATCTGCAAAAAAAAAAAAAAGCAACTTTGCTGTAATAGCGTTTGGTGATATTATCCTCTTGCAGCATGGTGGTGTAGTGGTTAGCGCTGTCAGTTTAGACCTTCAGCTTCCAGGTTCGACTCCCGCCATGGGTCTGTATGCATGGGGTTTGCACGGGTTGGTGGGTTTCCTCCAGCCACTCCAGTTTCTTCCCACAGTCCAAAGAGAGAAGAGGCTAAATGTCATTCCCAAATTGCCTGTAGTGTGTGAATGAGCCTACTGTATGTGTCCTCAAATAGATTGGAACCCTGTCCAGAGTGTACCCCACCTCTCCTGGGATGGGCTCCAGGCCCGCCATGACCATGTATACAGGTTAAAGCATTATAGACAGCAAATGAGTGATATTATCCTGTATGCCACTGGCGACTGTCATCATTTTGAAAGATATGTATAATCTACATTATTTGGCCAAACGTTTCTTGACACCTGACCATCACACTCATATGTGGTTCTTGTAGTGCCTGACCTCACTAATGCTCTTGTGGCTGAATCGGAAAGTGCCCAGAACCATGCTTCGAAATTTACTGGAAAGCCTTCCTAGAACAGACAAGCTTGTTATAACAGTGAAGAAGATCTGGAATAGGATGTTCAACAAGCATATACTGTATGAGTGGTATGTTCAAGGGTATGTCACTACTTTTCCTGAAACATTGGATCAGGACAGTTGCCCCACCATCCTTGATCAGTTCCTCCAATAATGAGGCTGTGATTCCGGGTATGGATGCTGGGTGGGGTTTGATGTGGTGTTAGTAACCAGGCCTTAAACAAGGGAGCTGGAAGTGGACCAGGTAACTGTGTCAGAAACAGTGCAGAGAAGATGAAAGTGTGATTAATAGCAATGTCCAAAAGTCACAGGCAGTGGTCAGAAACATAAAAAAAAATCCATTCATTCATTCATTCATTCACCTTTTTATTACATGTACGGTATGCACTGCATGTATGTATATATTTTACTCAGCTTTCCCAAAAATGTGGGAGCAATTACTTTTTCACATACCGCAGGGCCAGGTAGCTTTTTTCCTTTAATCAATAAGTTAATCATTAAAAAATTTAGGGCAGGCGGCATGGTGGTGTAGTGGTTAGCACTGTTGCCTTGCATTTCCAGGATCCGCGTTCGATTCCCGTCTCTGTGTGCATGGAGTTTGCATGTTCTCCCCGTGCTTGGTGGGTTTCCTCTGGTTACTCTGGTTTCCTCCCACAGTCCAAAGACATGTCGGATAGGTTAACTGGCATTTCTCAAAGTGGCTGTAGTGTGTGTATGTGTGTGTTCCCTATGATGGATTGGGACCCTGTCCAGGGTGTACCCCCCCTTGTGCCCTAAATCTCCTGGGATAGGCTCCAGGCCCCCTGTGACGCTGAATACAGGATTAAGTGGTATAGATGATGAGTGAGTGAGTGATATTTAGGACAGTGGTGGCTCATTCAGTTAAGGCTGTGGGTTACTGATTAGAGGGTTGTGGGTTCAAGCCCTGGCTTCAACTGTTGAGCCCTTGAACCGGGTACTTATCCCTATCTACTCCAGGGCTGCTGTATCCTGGCTGACCCCAGCTTCCTAGCTGGGATATGCAAAAAATTATTTCACTGTACTGTAAGGTAATGACATCCCTAAACCACAAGTCTCAGTGAAGGCAGCAACAAAAGCACACAAAAGTTCTGCACCCCTTTTCCAGTCTAGTCCATGCAAGAACCAACTTCAGTTGGACTCAATGCTGAGATTGTGGCCAACCAGATCAAGTGATCTTTAGGCTGTACCTGACAATCCAATAAGAAAGCTCACTGCTAAGATAGACACTGTAGAGATAAAACACACACAATAAGCATTTCGTCTTATTTCCCTTTCCACTGAGAGAGATGCACTCATCAATATTCTCACCACCCTGGCTTCCAGGAGGATACAGCTGCATCACTGCAAGCAATCAGTGGTGCATGAATATTCCCAGAGCAGACAGAATGAAGGGAAGCCCAACACCCTGTGCACCATCAGTTTATTCTCCTGTTTTGTTTTTTTACTTCTTCCATAGGGCGAGAGGTTAAAAGCTGGCAAGTTACAAGTTTGATATAATTAGATTCCACTTGCAGAATGTGTGGGAAATGTTTTAACAGCAGCAACAGCATCCTAATTTAAGAACTCCCTTGGTTTAATACAGTAGTCCACAAATGGTGATCAGGCTTAAATTTCTAAAACAGTGACAAAACTCTTACACTATGCCTTATAGCACTGCCCTCAAATTTGGGTTAGTTCAAACCCATCCTACGTCCTGTACAATGATGTTCTCATTTCAGTTACTTCTGATTTGGGTTGATGTACAGTATACATTGCTAGTCTTGTTTCAACCCATCAGTTGTGGTTGGAACATGATTTTTTGATTATAAAAATATTTGTATAGTGTTGGTCCAAATTCTTAGCCATATCATTCCTTGTTGGGAAGTCAGAAGGAGACTGTTACTGAGTGCTCCACAACAATTACACAGAGATAGATACATTTTCAAATGTGAACAGATTTATTGTTTTATTTATTGTATACAATCATTCTATTCACTGTGCAGTTACAAAAACCATCAAGCGCTACAAAGAAACTGGCTCACATGCGGACTGCCCCAGGAAAGGAAGACCAAGAGTCGCCTCTGCTGTTCATCCGAGTCACCAGCCTCAGAAATCGCAGGTTAACAGCAGCTCAGATCAGAGAGCAGGTCAATGCCACACAGAGTTCTAGCAGCAGACACGTCTCTAGAACAACTGTTAAGAGGAGACTGTGTGAATCAGGCCTTCATGGTAGAAGATCTGCTAGGAAACCACTGCTAAGGACAGGCAACAAGCAGAAGAGACGCGTTTGGGTTAAAGAACACAAGAAAGAACACAATAAAGAAAACTCTTTGAATGAGAAGGTGTGTCCAAACTTTTGCTCTGTACTGTATAATCACCATTTTCTTTATAATCTCTTTCCCATTTTCAAAATCACCAACAATGACATGATGGACATGGTTGACACGGACCCATTCATCCTTATCATACTGTATCTCCTTCTGTCCATTGGTGCTACAGTGTCAATTTCCACTAGTAGCCTGGCACGGCATCCATGTAAAACAAATAATGTGGTTAAAGTGTTGTTTGAACAAACTGTGTTGACTTAAATGAACAGAGCGTTTGAGTAGGTGGTCAGAAACAATCACATTCACAGGCACCAATGTTCTGGTTGATGATGGCGCAAAGTGGTGGATATCTTCGCCATTCGACTCGCAGTATTGGCACCTCCATGTTTTGTAACATGCCAACAGATGGCAGCACACGGCTGCACGCACAGTAACAGGGAGCACAGACCTTCATAAGTCAGTGTGCCAAAAGACACCGTCCTGTGTACATCGAGAGCTGTGCAGCTGGTGCTATTCTGACGATGTGCGTTACCACATCTGCTATTTCATCATGAACAGCAAGTTAGAACAAAAAAGTGAAGTGAAATTCCTTGAGTGGAACTGGGAAAATCTGCCACAGCAACGTTTGACATGATTTGATGAGTTTGAGGTGTTTAGAGTGGCACACATGCTTAAAGTCCTTCAACGAGCTCAAACCCCACAAAATAATAAAACCATACGGCAACTTGTGCATGATAATCATTGAAGAACAATTCATAACATTGCTGCCATTGTCGGTGTGGCATACGGAACAATCTAGGCAATACTCACGTGTGATTTGAACATGCACCGTGATGCTGCCAAGTTCGTCCCCAGGCTGCCGACCCAGGAGCAGAAGGAACATTGAGAACTCCATCAGCGTGCCGTGGATGATCCGACATTCATATCGAGGATCATTACTGGTGACCAAACTCAAGTGTATGGGAATGACCCTGAGATGAAGCAACAGTCTTCACAGTACTGTAAAAGGTGAGGCAGGTCGACCAAGTGCATGACCAAGTGCATGCTCATTGACTGTCAATAGCGAGTTCTACTGCCAGGCTTTAAGGTGTTTGAGGGAGAACATCTCAAAACTTTTTGATATCACCTCGTATCATGCATCCTCACATGCAGTGTTCAGGTTGGGTTTTTGGAAGATGGTCTTTTGGAATATTTGGCTTACCCAGATGTCCAAAGCAACAATCTACAAACAGTAAACATCAGCCATTAGCTTGGACACTCTACTATTACTCTATGTCCTAACCTGTATTTAGAAATAACTCTTCTGAAAAGCAATTTGCACTCCCACACTTCCTCCTAGAAAGAACATACCACGCTAACCACACAGTTACTTCTGAGACACCCTGTAGAATGATTGAACAATTTGCCCTGTCTGACTGTTCAACACAAACTGGGTATCTGTGCTTATTTCGGTAAACAGCTTTGTGTCTGCTTCACCTCGTCTCACCAAACATCAGCACAGCTCAATTAACCTCTCTGACTCAGCATGACTCTGCATAAAGCACACTGGCAAGGGAAACTTGACATGTTTGGATGAATAAATTAAAATAATTTCTGTGACTGAAACATCAACTCAAAGCCTGAAGAAAACATGAGTTAAACACATATTTGTCAATCTCAATCAACTATTAACAAGATAAGTAAGTAAGTAAGTAGTCAAGTGATCCAGTAAGAAAGTAATTAAGCGAGTAAAGTGATCATCTGGATGATGAGCGTTACTTGTCCATCTTCCAACCTTGAGAAGGAGAATGAAGGAGAAAACCTTTATGCATGGATCAGGTCTTTTGGGGAGCGGTATCCTCTTTCACACGCAACTCCTTTTTGAGTTACAGCTGAAACACTTTCAGATTAAAGTTCTTCCTGCTTCAGGTCTCAGATTTCAGGTTATGCCTTGGCCAGCACTTTATACCTAAAAGCCTAAAGGGTTCCTTCAAAAACAAAACAAAACAAAAAAAAGACCAAGTTTGTTTAATGACCATTGGAATTCCTTCCTTTTCTTCGCAATCTATACATTATTCAAACTATACATTATTTAAACTATACATCGTTCTATAGTTCAAGTTCAAATTTATCATATGCACATTAAAGAAACATGTTTCTCTCTTCTCTTTTAATGAAATTCTTCCTTTGCTGTAAAAAATGTAATGCCATATTGCTATCATGAACGATAACCTATTAAAAAAAAAAACCCTACTGTTTCTGTTTCTTACAGGTGCATGTATTGATGAGATTAACAGTGTTCCCCTAAATTCAAAATGTAACTATTGTTATTCAAAGAGTATATTTAAAGGAAATTACATCATTACAACTCATCAAAATAACCCAAGATCATGCAGTATTTGCAGAGCTTTAATAATTTAAAAATTAACACAAATTGTGTTAATGCTTTGACTAAGTAACATTAGGAAATCAGTATTTGGTGGAATAATCCGATTTGCAATTGCAGCTTTCATGTAATTTTGGCTCTCCATCAAATTTTCACATTTATAATGGATAACTTTACACCTCATTTTGCAAAAAAGCAAACAGCTCAGTTTTGCTTGATGGTTAATGACCCTCCATCTTCCTCTTGATGAGATTTGCAGACCATTGCAGTGGTCTCTTATTATTATTGT
The DNA here is from genome assembly GCA_011419295.1 of Clarias macrocephalus. Taxonomy (NCBI): domain Eukaryota; kingdom Metazoa; phylum Chordata; class Actinopteri; order Siluriformes; family Clariidae; genus Clarias; species Clarias macrocephalus. The sequence goes on from JAAGKR010004670.1 coordinate 36,173, forward strand.
TTTTTTTTAATGTATATAGGAATATATGATACAATAAAAACTATTTTAAAAGCAGCATTGAAAAAAATTACAACAAAAGAATAGAATGTTAAAAACAGTTTTAAAAGCACGATATGAAAATATATACTGTAAACAAATAGACTGTACATATGTATGCAGATAGAGTACAAAACCAGATATATGTCCCAAAGTCTGCAATGATTGTGCAATGTGTGGAATATTGTGCAAAAATACACTATACTGTGCATTGTACCTTTATTCTGTCCTACTATTTTGTTTTTGTTGGTGGTGTTGCGGTGCTTAAAGTAAGTGCATGGCTTGCACTTCTATTTGAAATAAACTAATGCATAAATAAATAAATAAATAAATAAATAAATAAATAAATAAATAAATAAATAAATAAATAAATAAATAAATAAATTTTTTTTTTTTTTTTTTTTTTTTTTTTTTACAAAATAATGTATCGGTTTGAAGAATCTTTTCCCATGTGTTTTTGATGTGTAATCCTGAGCACAACAATCTAACGAACACAACTTTTACAGGAAGAGAAATGCAGTAAACATCGTTTAAAGGAATAAGTTGCTATGGTTATCTGACTAATCTGACTAATCTAATTTTATCTGACTTCAGAGAGAATCAATTTGCATTATTTCTGTTGCTTCCTCTCAGCGTTCTCTGGAGCCAGGGGCCTGATATGTAAGAAAATATGTATGAAAAAACAGACAGTGAGCGAGAGAGAGAGCGTGAGAGAGAGAGAGCGAGTCTGCATTCTAAGTGAGACACTGCTTTCAATCCGTTTGAACTATTCTGTTTGAGAGACATGTTTTATATTCATTAAAAATGAGCATTTCTGAGTTTAAAATGCTTTACAACATTTCTGGTTAAATAAGCTTTTAATATACTACTTATAATTGCATCACCTCAAACACAATGTGCTGTTCTATTAATTAGTCAGTAAATATTCAATAAAAGTAAACATTGAGTTAGTATTGTAACATTTTGCTTGAGCATATATCATTTGCAGGTGGCACGGTGGCTTAGTGGTTAGAACCGTGTTCGATTCCCGCCTCTGGTCTGTGTGCATGCAAATTTGCTCTGGTTTCCTTCCACAGTCCAAAAACAGATAAGACTAATTGAGTTCCCAAATTGCTTGTAGTGTGTGAATGAGGCTGTGAGTGTGTGGTAGATGATAGATAGATTTGGCTTGTGATAGATTGGCACCCCGTCCATGCCCTAAGTCTCCTGGGATAGGCTCCAGGCCCTCACAACCCTATATACAGAATAAATCGGTATAGTCAATGAATGAACGAATGAATGAATGAACCACATGTCCACTGTTACAGCACCAATAACTCTAGGCACTAAATCAACTTACTTAATTTAGGCATATCATATCAGTTAGTGCTGTGGCCTCGTTTGAGGTTCGAGTCTTACATTCGAGTCTCTATACATGGAGTTTGCATGTTATTCCTACAGTATGTTTAGTGGCTTTTCCTCCAGGTATTGTGGTGTGTGTGAATGTGAGTGCTTGTGTGCCTGTGGCCGGTAATAGATTGGCACTCCATCCGTGGTGCACCCTGCTTAGTGCACTGAGTCCCCTGGGATAGGCTCCTGCATTCCTGGATTCGACCCTGCACAGGTGGGTGAGTGAGAAAGTCAGTTTCTAATCAAAGTCTCCATCACTGAATAGTTGGTAATCTTACTGGACTTTATATCAAGTAAACGACATTTCCTGTTTAACAATTGCACATTCAAACTCAGAACACATAGACGGGATATATTTATGGTTATAATAATCAGACTTTGATTATTTTCAAGGTTTTTTTTTTCATGTTCTATTCTAGGAATTCTGTTCCTGTTAAGCTTCTTTGCAATTTTATTAATATAATTTTACAAACACTTTTACTCTTTTTGATGGTGCTTTTGCAATCCCATAATTTGTTCAGGTCGGTAAATCTTACTAAATTATGCATTAAAAATGTTTCCTTTCTTCTATTTTAGAAGAACAATCAGCTAACAAAAATCAAAACCCATTACCATTTTTATTTACCTTTCATTTGAGAAAAAATATTGAGGAAAAATGATGTGGTTCATCAGGTTACTACATTAATTAGAGTTAATATTTTAAATGTTTAACCTTCGTGAATACTACATTAGTGTATTAGTGTATGAAACGAAATATAACTAAAACATCTGTTTATCATTAAGCAACTTGCACTCGTCTGATGTCAGTGCAAATGTAATTCGAAAATATTAGATGATTCGGTCTAAATTAATATGATTAAAATGTAGTAGTAATGCCGTGGCAAAACGGTGGTTTAGTGATTGGGTCCGGGTTCGATTCCCACCTCAGGGTCTGTGTACAGCTGTGTTGCATGTTCTCCCCGTGCTTGGTGGGTTCCCTCCGGGTACTCCGGTTTCTTCCCACAGTCCAAAGACATGCAGATTAGGTTAACTCGTGTTCCCAAATTTGTGCATGTGACTGTTGACTAGAGGTCCTACCACAGTCATAAAAATGGGAACAAATACAATGGTCACCATTGGCCTCCACAGGCCCTAGTTGGACTACAGAGGTTCCTATATGGATGGATCATGGAGTAATGTGGTAGGAATTTGTGTGTAAAAAAAAATAGGTGGTGGTATTTGAGGTTATAAAGATTTACACTGTAGAATTGCTAAAAAATTAGGAATGTGCAATGAGACAGAAAATCAAAGAAAGACAAAGAATAAGTCTGGATTTTATTGTCCTCAAAGACTCTCCAAAAGGGATGGTAGATAGATAGACATATAGACAGATCGACAGATAAACAGATAGATCATAAGAGAGGATTCTGTGAATTCAGTTGATTGCGGTTTGTGTTTGGCAGGATGCATTACCAAAAGTATTTTTACCTTGATGAAGAGGACATTCCTAGATTCTGATACAATCAGAAAATTAAGACAGAAACCATGTGACTAACCTTCATCATATAGTTTTTCAAGCAGATACTGTATAAAAACACCTACAGATGGGTCTTTTTCTGCAATACAGCTGAAAATATTCTCGGTAACTCTCGGTGCTTGTTTATGCTGGGAGAATGATGGTGCTGAAATGAAAAGAGCTGAAATGATTATCACACGCAGTAAGATCTACAGGAGTGTGGCATTCCATGTTGAAGAAACTTTGGTAAAGAAAACGCTTGTAAGTGGGGATTAGACTGCAAGACAATGCTCGGGTCTCAGATGATGAATAACGAAGCGAGGTATTTCTTAAAAGATTGCCTAGTACACATCTCGAACAACTGTGTTCACAGCAAGTTACAAAGACTGCTGTCACAAAAAAGCACCATCTGTTAATAAGATTTCCTCCCTTGTGTGTGAGCTTTTTCCTCTGGCACCTAGAATATATTTATTTATGGATGTATTCCACTCGGGTATTTAAGAGTTCTGGAGATGAAAAGGGACAATTCAGGTGTGGAAGTGATGACATATCTGAACCAGTGAAGAAATCCATGTTTCCTACAGGCGCAAGGACGGACACGAGATGAGTTTGGGTTATTAGTGATCAAATACGAATACATTATTTGGGAAGAATAAATTGCTTTTTTTTTTTTTTTAAACAAGTACCAGAAAGATTTTTAGATTTTTATTTTTAAGTCACCGGGCATCTGTTCTGGTTGAGGCTAGAGGTGTGCATGGGAACTGAGATCCCATGGTCCCATGAGACACAACAAAAAATTTGCATGAGCAGGGGAATTTACTTTTGTGCAGGTGTGAGCGAGAAGTCAAACAGGAAGCTCACAGGGCAAACAAAGAGCACTGGAGCATGCATTTACAGTATCCTTAATAACTGCTCGGTCGTGGTCAAAGTTTATTCGGAAATATCACAGGTACTGTATGTGCAAACAAGCAATTAAAAATTATTGTAATGAATTTCTTTTTTAGATTAGACACTATTTAGATTACTGTATCATACTATGAACTTGAGGAATGTAGCCAAGGTAAAGGATCTGGGCAAATTCATAGGATTCATATTTAATTAAATTATTATTATTATTATTATTATTATTATTATTATTATTATTAATAATAATAATAATAATAATAATAATAATAATAATAATAATAATAATAATAATAATAATAATAATAATTAATAGATGTGAAATTTGGAAAAGTTAATGAGCCATTAGAAGGAGTTATTTTTTCACATTTCATTTCACCTGTAAATTGGTGCTGTCATGTGACCTATCCTAATTTTTTTGGCCAAAAAAAGGTCAACCCATCCATTACTAGCTTGATCAGCCAGCCGCATATGGTTGCATAGTGGTTAATACTGTGGCCGCGTGCCTCTAGAGGTGGAGGTTCGAGTCCTGCTTCGGGTCAAAGTGCATGCAGACAAAAAGCCCGTAATGTGCGTATGCTTTTGCAATAGGATGCATTGGCACCTCTTCCAGGGTATAGCATTATCCATTGAGTCCTGTGGGAGGAGCTTCATGCCTCCCATGTCTGTGTACAGAATAAGTCGTACTGTAAAATGGAGTTAGTTTTGCCAATAGAGTGCAATAGGTGAAATACAGGGTGGGCCATTTACTGTATATGGATACACCTTAATAAAATGGGAATGGTTGGTGATATTAATGTCCTGTTTGTGGCACATTAGTATATGTGAGGGGGCAAACTTTTCAAGATGGGTGGTGACCATGGTGGCCATTTTGAAGTCGGCCATCTTGGATCCAACTTTTGTTTTTTCAATAGAAAGAGGGTCATGTGACACATCAAACTTATTGGGAATTTCACAAGAAAAACAATGACTATGACAATGACAAATAACTTTATTCTTTCATGAGTTATTTACAAGTTTCTGACCACTTATAAAATGTGTTCAATGTGCTGCCCGTTGTGATGGATTGTCAATGCAACCCTCTTCTCCCACTCTTCACACACTGATAGCAACACTGCAGGAGAAATGCCAGCACAGGCTTCCAGTATCCGTAGTTTCAGGTGCTGCACATTTCGTATCTTCACACCATAGACAATTGCCTTCAGTGGGTCAGATCAGAAGACCTTGGGGGCCATTCAACTGGCCCACGACGACCAATCCACTTTTCAGGAAACTCTTCATCTATGAATGCTCGGACCTGACACCCATAATGTGGTGGTGCACCATCTTGCTGGAAAAACTCAGGGAACGTGCCAGCTTCAGTGCATGAAGAGGGAAACACATCATCATGTAGCAATTTCAAATATCCAGTGGCCTTGAGGTTTCCATTGATGAAGAATGTCCCCACTGCCTTTGTACCCCATATACCACACCATACCATCACTTTTTTTGTTCCAACAGTCTTGGAGGAATCTATCCAATGTGGGTTAGTGTCAGACCAATAGCGGTGATTTTGTTTGTTAACTTCACCATTCCCATAAAAGTTTGCCTCATCACTGAACAAAATCTTCTGCGTGAACTGTGGGTCCTGTTCCAATCTTTGTTTTGGCCATTCTGCAAATTGTGTGCGCCGATCTGGGTCATCCTCGTTGAGATGCTGCAGTAGCTGGAGTTTGTAAGGGTGCCATTTGTGAGTAGCTAATATCCGCCGAAGGGATGTTCGACTAATGCCACTCTCCGGTGACATGCGGTGAGTGCTACACTGTGGGCTCTTGCAGAATGAAGCTAAGACAGCCACTGATGTTTGTTCATTAGTGACAGTTTTCATGTGTCCACATTTTGGCAAATCAACACTGAACCAGTTTCACGAAACTTAGCAAGCAGTTTGCTAACTGTAGCATGGGAGATGGGTGGTCTTGTAGGGTGTCTTGCACTGAAATCTGCTGCAATGACGTGGTTACTGCGTTCACCAGATATCAACGCAATTTTGATCCGCTCATCACATCTTAACCTCTTCGACATGTCAATGGCTGTGAACAAAGAGAAACTTGTAAATAACTCATGAAAGAATAAGGTTACGTTAAAACCAAGCACATCATTGTTTTTCTTGTTAAATTCCCAATAAGTTTGATGTGTCACATGACCCTCTTCCTATTGAAAAAACTAAAGTTGGATCCAAGATGGCCGACTTCAAAATGGCCACCATGGTCACCACCCATCTTGAAAAATTTGCCCCCTCACATATACTAATGTGCCACAAACAGGACGTTAATATCACCAACCATTCCCATTTTATTAAGGTGTATCCATATAAATGGCCCACCCTGTATATCTCATTTTCAATTTTGCAAAGTCGGTTGATACTGTAAATAGTTAATCTTACTGATCCTTCAGCAGAATTGAGAAAGTTTTAATCTTAAACATTGTTTGTTTTAAAGCACTTTAATGAACACTATCCAAGCTGGTTACTCCAGTTGTGATAGAAAAACATGCATTTTCTTGCTACGAAACCGCACTGCTGGTCAAAGTTATTTTTAAGGGGAAGCAAAATGAGGCTGAGCATTTGCTCTTTCTTACATGCCACAGAATCCTCATTTACATATAAAAAAAAAAAGGATTTCAACTGAGTTTTTTAAACCCATCCTCTTAAACAAACTCGCACTGGCCATATCTCAGCAACTGGACAAGATACAATAATAAACTTTGTATCAAAACAGAGCTTATTGAATCTGGAATCAGAACTCCAATCATCCTAAATTTGATGTCAGTGGTCATATTTAGCAGGTAATTTAGCAGGTGGATGACTCTCCACAAAGGGGAGCTGTAGTTTTTGCATGCTTTGGTGTTTAAAGGAGAAAAAAAATAGCTATGATAAACATGCAACATCCGGCTCTGATAAATGCATGTAATGTTTGCCTTTATAAAAAAAAAAAAAAAGCATCATAGTGCTGTGTAAGACAGCTGCTTCATGTCGATGCCACCTTGTGTCCCTGTTAACTGATAGCACTGATTGAACAAATCTAATTGTTTCTTAACAGGACATCAGTTAGCCGTTAGCACCACAATCTGCAACCCTCTGGAATTGAAATTATAAAGCTAATAGACATTTTTTTTTTTTGCACAAACAGATTTGCCATGCCATAAAAAGGTAAAAAAAAAAAAAAAAAAAAAAGACATGCATAAGATACCGTAGGATCGTATGATGAAACGTAAGCCATCTCAGGATGCTGATCTTCAGGCTCCAAGGTTCTGCAGAACATGATCATGGAACGTATATTCTCCTGAGGAGCTCCCCCAAAACCATTACTACTGCTTTTTAGCTTTTATCTTCCATTAAAAGCTGAACCTCATCTAATATTTACAGAGAATGCATTAGAACCTCAACCTTCTCTCCTTTTCTTTCTTTCTCTCTACAGCTGTCAGTGTGCACCTATGCAAACACAAAAATTGTAGGATTTTTTTTGTTTGTTTGTTTTTCCGAAGAGACACAGGAATCATAAGTGACTACACATATACACCAAAAGGGAAGCAGGGCATGTGTGTGTTTCGGAGAGAGAGAGAGAGAGAGAGAGAGAGAGAGAGAGAGAGAGACCCAAGCGTATATCAGTGTCTATGATCAGTGTCTCTCACCTCTCGAGGTGTTATCAGCACTGAGTTAGTCTTTTGCGGTTGGGGGTGATATGTAATAGGAGTACTGTGCTTTGCCCTGTAGGTTCCCTGATACACACCCATGACACACAGCACACAGATTGAACACAGCTGATAGCAGCCCAGTGTAACTCCCTGCTCTTTTTCAAACCAAATGGAGATCCATTAAATGAATGTGTGCAATCTACTATGTGTTCTACTAATTTGCTGAACATTTAATATTGTGATTGAAACTATTTAGGGAACCTGTACAATACATACAGTATATTGATATTTAATCTAATCTCATATTAACACCATGTTCAAAAAACCTAAAGGAACCTAGGAACCACCTGAGCAGACTCCATGGAGCAAAAATAGATAATGTACAGTAGCTACCATTCCAAAGACAGGGATAGCGATATGAAGAGAGAATGATAGTTTATAGTCCAGAATTACACCAAGGTCGTGTGCACTGCCCGATAGCGTGAGATACAAGTTCTCAAGCGAGATCGCAAAAATCCTGATGCAGACATGTACCTCCAGGGATATACAGCATCTCATTTTTGCTGGGATTTAATTTCAGATGATGAGCTGCCATTCATTAGCTGCCAGACATGCTGACATACGAGCTGAAACATGAGTGTTTGAGGGTGAAATAGAAAGGTTGATTTGAGTGTCATAAGCAAAGCAATGGTATGAAATGCCACTTTCGCATATCCTGACTGAGAAAGCAGGTATAAGTGGTATATAGAAAGGGACCATGCATTGAGCCTTGCGGGACACCAATGGAGAGTCTGCATAAAGGAGATGTTGATGCCCTTCAGGTCACCTGATATGACTGTCTGTCCAGATACGAGGCAAGCCATGCCGTCCATGTTTCGTGGGTTTGGAAAAAAGAAACTTGTTTCCACTCCACTTTGAAAGCTTTGAACTTTGAAGCCAGATTAGGATCCTGGAGGTTTTTCTCAGGACGAAGGACACACGACTAAATATGTACAGCGTGTTCAAGAAGGAGACAAGTGATACTAGCCAGCAGGTTTGATGGCTAAGGTGTCTAGTGCAAGCTTTTTCAGGAGTTGTACTTGCTGCCTTGGAGTTAGTCAGTATCCGACCAGATGTTACAGAGTGATTTACATATGGAAGTGATGACAGGAAGGAGGACTTGTGAAGTTGTCTGCAGTATGCCAGAAGGATAGGATCCAGCAGGGAGGGATTGTTAAACAAAAAGGCAGCAGAATCTGTTCTGTAAAAAAGGACATATTATGCCTTTGTTATTTGTCTTTGTCTTTGTTTGATATTATGTTATGTCTTTATTTGTCACATATACAAGACTGTGCAAAAGCACCATATTATCTTTAGTACAAATTATGGTATATATACTTATTATGTCTGTATTATCATGTACAAAACCATTCACTATTTTTAAACATAATTTAAAAATGAATTAATAAAGAAATAACGTTACAGAAGAATATTTGCATTCCTGTAAAGAAAGCAATGTATTACATGCCAGACAATAAAAAAATAATGTAAGCTCCTGGGTTTTGCATGAAAATAGAAAGGAGCAAGTGTGAGAAAGTGAGAAACCAGAAAATTTCCGGCATATATTTCAGTTTTACTTATATAACCGCACATATCAGGATCTAAGATTACTGATTACTTTCATGCAAATGTTTTTACAATTCACAAATATAAACTGTGTTTATTTTATGACTATTTAATGTTCTTTATAAAAGTTTATTTTGTGTAGAAATGTTTTCGAAAGGCATCTTTGCTCCTGGATTTTTTGTGCCCAAGACTTTTGCATTGTTCTGTAAGGAAAACAGCTGTTAGGTTTTATTACGTGTGCTGGAAAATACGAGGGGTTCTGGTAGGTGGTTCCTATTTTCGTGCAAAACCTAGAAGCCTACATTAGGGTTTTTGTTTGTTTGTGGTTTCCAGCGGAAAACTGGTCTGTCATGTAATATGTTGCTTTTTTTGTTGTTTTATTTATTTATACATTTTTTAAGGTATGTTTTGAAATAGTGAATGTATAGCGTATATAATAATTCAGACATGATAAACATATATAACAACATTTGTACCAAATATAACATGGTGCCTAAGTAATGTACATTACTGCACAATCAAATTATTTTCTTTGCCTATGCCAGGTAGAAAGCTGGCATCCACCATGATACAGTGTCTAAGAGGAGAAAGGAGTAAGGGCCTTACTCAAGGGCCAAACTTTGTTGAGCTGAGGCTTAAACTGCCAACCTTCTGATTAGTAACGCTTAACCTTAGTCTTCACCTGATGCTAGATGAGAGGCAAGAAGATGGCAAGTAGATGAGAGGGCAAGAAGCTTGAATGGGTAAAGTTCTGGGTCACTAATCGTAACGTCAGATGTTCAAGCCCCAACACCACCAGGCTGTTACTGTTAAGCAAGGCCTTTAACCCAATCTGCTCTGGGGATCCTGTATCGTGACAAAATTATTTGCAGTTAAGGAAGGGAGAGGGTTAAGAAGAAAAGAAAATCTTATAGCGCTTGCATGCAACAGATGTTCAAGCCTTATTTTAATTAAGGGTATTTTGGCAGCAATCACAGCAGTGGAGAACTTTAATTGAAGTGATAGTTTGCTGTAAATACCCTTAATACTCTCCAGTCGCTGCATATCCTGTCTGATAGCCAGGGAGGCAGACTTTTTTGACAGGAACGTCAAGTAGGTCTATGGAAGGGGAGAACGAAGGTAACGGATGGCTTGATGGTTGATTCAAGCAATTGTTAGGAAACAGAGTTAAGATGATGTAAGGTTTATTTTAGGATGCTTAGATGGATAGGGTAGGGTGGAGGGAGCGGTACTTATAGAGGCATGTAATCAGATGTTAAACAAGTGAAATATATACTCAGAACAGTTATTGTGAAAACCAGAACCAAGTTACATCAACCATGGTACAGCTGAAGGAAATCAAAGCACCATCCAGAATGTTTTCTGACTTATGTATCTAAGAGCAGTTGTTGGTGATCATGTCAAAACAGTACAACAAAGAAAAGTGTGATATTTGTCTTAAGGGTGGTTCTTCAAGAGGAGATCTTTAAGGAGAGTGATTATGGTGCCACCAGAAGGGAAGAACCTCAGGAGGATTGAGGGAAGTTTAACAATGATATACTCAGATGATAAAAACTGAGGTAACAGTAACAGGTAAGCAATTCAAATGATTAGATGCAAGACACAAATCTAGGTCACTGTCCCTGTTGGTTTTTCTTGGTTCGTGTGAGAGAAAAATCAGCTTTCGCCATTGAATTCTCTGGAGTGACCAAATATCGTAATCAGTGGCAGAAAGTGGAGAGAAGACAAGCTGAGATGAAGTCAGCATTCTGAATGACAGGCTGACAGTTCAAGAGCTACCACCACCACCACTGAAGCCTGAGGTACCACTGAAGGTGAGATGAGGTTGTGAGGTCTGAGTTTGGAGTAGAGCACATGTTTGGATGAAAAAAAAAAACGAAACTGTAAATACCCTTAATACTCTCCAATCGCTGCATATCCGCATATCCTGTCTGATAGCCAGGGAGCGCTTTTTTGACAGGAGCGTCAAGGAGGTCTATGGAAGGGGAAAACGAAGGTAAGCTTTCATTGGGGTCAACACAACGAAATTTGGGGTCTTAACCTGCTGAGCTCCCACAAGGGCAAGTGGTGGCTCAAATGGTTAAGATACTGGGTAACTGGATTACTAATCAGGGTCTGTAGGTGGAAAATATCAGAGTAAGCCATGCACACAATTCATAAGTGTGAGTTGTGGAATGAATGAAAGAATCAGATGTGTGAAAATGTAAGAGTCAGATGGAATAAAAACAAGAATGTCAGCAAAACTGAAATACGTGAGGCACAGAGGGCAAAAAGGGGAAGTCACTGGTTGATGTTTTATATGTTCAGAAACAAGGGAAGCCCAAAACCGCTCTTTAGACACCTGAGACAACTAATTAGCCATTTACCAACAGGCCCACTAATATAATACTGACGCCAAGCAGATGGTCCACTAAAGAATGCCAATCACTAAAATGCAGGAGTCTAACATATCAAGCTGAGAAAAAAGAAAAAGTCTAATTTATCAAGCAGAGAAGGCAAAATAATTCATATGATTAAGCTGCAATGAATAGCAAGAAAATATTTCACCTTGATTTGAAATAAATGAGTTCTATTTTAAACTTTTATGTAAAAATAGGAACCCTACTTTATTTTCTTAGCATCAATGGAATGCTGAGGACATCATCAAAATGAAAAAGTGTCATGTTAACCTAATAGTCACTCAATTTATATCATTAACATGTCAAAAATAACCTTGAAAATGGCTGACAGCTAGGTATGAGGTGGCAAGAGTCCTAATGTGTAGTCCATTAATTTTGCATCAATATTAACCTTTGCAAGGTGATTGGAGGGAGCAGTAGATCTCAAAGTCCTCACGTTGTCCTTTGGCACAGTGTGCACCCTAATAGAGCAGGCTGAATTAGACTGATGCTTCATTGACAGTTTGTTCAGATAAAATGACTATCAGGAGTCTGGCAGGCACTAGTGAGAACAAATTGTGTCCATTTTCACCTATATTTTAACTTTAGTTGTCACGCACACAGGGCTCATATTTCAGGAAAACCTACTGTTTGTTGCACTGCAGTTTAAGCCCTGGTGATTAAGATGTTGAGGCTTGAGGTTCTTTCAAACAGAGAGAGATGATTTTGGATTTGGATAGACAGGAGTATGGGAACTGAAAGAAAACAGATCAGAAAGCATTAGACACACCAGACAGAGTTAGACAAAAAGCAAGGGAAAAAGAGTTAGGATGCTTTTACACCTTCATGAGTATGATGATGAAGCGGTGAGATTTCGAGATCGGATGGTGAAGAACTGCGGCTCTGCTAAGAACCGCAAAGAACATGACTTGCTCCATCATGATCACATGGCAACATGGAGCGATTCTCAAATAACGCAGCCCTAGTTAACTAATCTGCGTAGCTGTATATCAAGTAGTTCACCACATGGGACGAAAGGCTTTAGTACTCATATAAATGGTGAGGATAAAGAGATTTGAGTCTCACCACTAGACTGACAAAATACTATAGTAAATATTACGCTATTTTTGAAGATTACTATAGTAAAATTACTATATTAAATACTACAGTTTACTACAAGATGTAATCATTACTATTTAAATACTACAGTTTACTACAAGATGTAATTATTATAACAAATACTACATATTACTACAGTGTGTAGCAAGTGCTATAGTAAATATAAACGTTTACTACATTGTGTAGTAAGTACTATAGTAAATAATAGTAATTATTATTAACTATTAAGTAATTATTATAATAAATTCTACAATTTACTACAGTGTGAATTAAGTACTACAGAAAATACTACAGTTTACTAGAGCGTATTGTCAGTTACAGTACTATAGTAAATACTACAATTTACTACAGGATGTACTAATTATTCTAACAAATACTACAATTTCTATTTACTACAGTTATAATTAAGTGCTTTAGTAAATACTATAGTTATATTTACTATAGTTGGAATTACCATTGTAAATATAACAGTTTACTATATGATGTACTAATTGCTACAGTAAATACTACAGTTTGCTACAGTGTCTAGTAATTATTATAATAAATTATACAATTTACTACAGTGCATAGTAATTACTATAGTAAATACTACAGTTTACTAGAGGGTGTAGTAATTATAATGATAAATACTACAGTTTACTACAGTGCAAAGTGATTACTATAGTAAATACTACAGTTTACTAGAGGGTGTAGTAATTATAATGATAAATACTACAGTTTACTACAGTGCAAAGTGATTACTATAGTAAATACTACAGTTTACTACAGTGCAAAGTGATTACTATAGTAAATACTACAATTTACTAGAGGGTGTAGTAATTATAATGATAAATACTACAGTTTACTACAGTGCAAAGTGATAAAGTGATTACTATAGTAAATACTACAGTTTACTAGAGGGTGTAGTAATTATAATGATAAATACTACAGTTTACTACAGTGCAAAGTGATTACTATAGTAAATACTACAGTTTACTACAGTGCAAAGTGATTACTATAGTAAATACTACAGTTTACTACAGTGCAAAGTGATTACTATAGTAAATACTACAGTTTACTACAGTGCAAAGTGATTACTATAGTAAATACTACAGTTTACTACAGTGCAAAGTGATTACTATAGTAAATACTACAGTTTACTACATACTACTTTTTACTTCTTACTTTTATTTTCTGGTGACTTATGCAAAATTTGTATACTCAAGGATTTTTTATTTATTTATTTTTGCTATTCATTGCTGTTTTGGCATGGAGAAATCCACTCCTGTTCTACTGTATGTGTAAACAAGTGAAAGTATGAAAAAGAGGAATAACATTAGATGCATTTCCTTTCCTCTATGTGTCACTTCAGCTGTTGTGTTCTTGTGTACCCTCAGGATCCTCCAGGCATCCTAAGGCGAAAGTCTGAACAGAACACCATGCCATGCATACTGGTCATAGATCAGCATGCTTACTCTCTCTCTCTCTCTCTCTCTCTCTCTCTCTCTCTCTCTCTCTCTCTCTCTCTCTCTCCCTCTCTCTCTCTCCCTCTCTCTTTTTCTCTCTCTCCCTCTCTCTTTTTCTCTCTCTCTCTCTCTCCCCCTCTCTCTCCCTCTCTCTCTCTTTTTCTCTCTCTCTCTCTCTCTCTCTCTCTCCCTCTCTCTCTCTCTCCCTCTCTCTCTACCTCTTGGGTATAGCACTCCAGTTTTCATGCACTAGTTACATACGAGTCACACACACTATAGTGATACACTAAATCACTACATAAATAAATTATAGTGACTTCAAAAAAAGTTTAAAAAAAAAAAGTTTCAATAATAAAATGTTGAAAACAGGCTGGTTTTGTTCTTAAAGTGTTTTTTTATTGACATGGACTTGTCTTGGTCTTTCTACATGTGGTAGTGGTCTACTGGAGTTTGTAATGCTTAAGTAATGACCTTTTTTTTTGTTGCCATGCACAATGTTTGACAAGAACTAACTCCTTCCAGAAAGAAACCAAATGAATGAAGGAAAAGCTTATCCTGGAAATGAACCTGTGTTTTTTTTTTTTTTTGGTCTTAATCTTGACCTCCCGTTGAGCTGCTTAAGATTCAACTTCACTCAGATTAATCTAGTCTGTAATGATTCTCTGTTTTATTTTGCTATTTTTTTTTCTGTCATTCATTAATTCCATGCGCTCACCATGTATTCTTTGTGCATTTTCACATCATCACCTCTCTCCACACCTTCTTTCTTTATCTGATCGCCCTGCTCTTTATCCTGACCACACCCACTGCCTGTTTGTTTTGTATTCAGCTCTCCTGAACATATATTTACTACCAGACTATCTCTGTGAGCACGCTCTTGGAACTCCAACTACCATTATTTTTCATACTATTTTTTCATACTTGTTTTCAAGAAGAGGCCGTGGCTAATGTTCTACATCCTGTGTGTATAATCCTAGAGACATTTCGTTTTAAAGAATCTCTTTGAAATGGTGTTTAGTCTGTTTCTATCTTTTAATCCATTTCTCTCTTTTAACGGCTGTCATGGTTGTGCGTTTGCGGCTTTGCCGTGAGTGTTACACTTGATGTTTGACTCATGTTGAACTTCTCAACGTCAGTCTTGACTACAGCGCGTATGTGCTGTATGTTCACTTTAATGAATTAATGGCATTCAAGATTGGCTAATATCAGATGTGGGAGGAAACTGAGTACATTTAACTTTGTTACTGTACTTAAGTATATACTTCATGTATCTGTACTTGAATACACTTTATTGGAAGATATTTTTCACTTATACTCCACTCAAAATGCAGCAAATATCTGTACTTTTACCGAACTACATTTGTGCATGGCAATCTGTAAGCAGATATATATATATATATATATTTTTTTTTACTATGTAAAAGCTTACTGTGAGCTAATACAAGCCCTGTACTTTTGATATTTAAAGAAATTTGAAAGTGAGTACTTTTGCACTTTTACACAATAAATGTAGGACTTTTACTTGAGTAATATTTGCCCTATGGAATCTCTACTTTTTATTCATACACTAAATATTTTACTACTGTTGGATCAGTAACACACTTAAGTACACACAGTCTATTAAACTTAAGTTTAATGTAAAAAAAAAAAAAAGTGTATCTATGAAAACAGATGAAGCAACTTTCAAACTTTGTCCTGTGATAAGAGATTTTGGCAACCTGCAGCTATCTGACTCTAATCTGACTCTAATCTGATTTAGCCCTATGGTGAGGGTGAACCCATTCTCTGCTTCTCGTCTCAACACTCTAATACTGCCAGGTTGCCAGCTCAGAGGAGAGTTAATCAGCTTTTTTTTTTTTTTTTGCAGAGCTTCCATTACCTTGAGATGACATGACCACGGTGCCGGTTTTTTTTTTTTTTTTTTTTTTTCATCCTCACCGAGGAAAAGAACTAAACTGCAAATTCTTCATTCCGGTTGCTGTAAAGTTCTATAACAAACTAAAATTCGATTTGTAAGGTCAATGGATTCTTGTACCATTGCTTTATCTAGTTCTTGTTCTTTGTATTTTGGAAATACTGTAAGTGTAATAATCTACTGTTTGTATCATTTATAAAAATATATAATATAATTGAGATGATCTAATTCTACAGTATAAGAATCTTTCTATAAACGTCATGCTTTTGTCATGGCCCTCAGATAATCTATCCAGTCTACTTCACTCACGTTTGCATTATGTTTCCTCCCTTGTCACTGGTATAATAAGCTCCACTCTTCTGGGAAGGCTTCGCACTAGATATTGAAGTGTGGCTGTGGGGATGTTTGATCATTCAGTTGCAAGAGGTATAATGAGGCCAGATACTGATGTAGGGATGTGGAGAATTCCAGTTCCATTCCAATGATGTTCAGTGGGGATGAGGTCGGGGGATATTGGTGCTTACAGTATTTGGATCCTTGCTGAGGATGTGTGTTAACGGCGAGGCTTTAGACATCAAACTGTTCATTTGGGTTTTTAGATACTATGTCAGGTCGAAAGAAAGATATCAGTCGTTTAAATTTTCAACATAGTAATGACATCGCAACAAATGTTAAACACTCAAAATGAGCATATTATCACTTTTTAGATCATAGAAACAACCAAAAACAACAATAAAAATGTGTATCTCTGTGTTTCTTTGTTTATTCAACCCATTCTTACATTTTTTGCCAAGTCATGTTTGGGTAGTTGGTTAAAATGAACCAAAAATTCCATCCAGCCATCTAGAAACTTTTGTAGTCCAACTAGGAACCATGAAGGCCAACGGTGACTGTTGTATTTATACCCATTTTTACAACTGTGGTAGGCCCCCCAGTCAATTCACACTCGCACACACACTATCAGCAAGTTGGGAACGCCAAGTAGTCTTATCTGCATGTCTTTGGACTGTTGGAGGAAACCCACCAAGCACAGGGGGAACATGCAAACTCCGTGCACACCAAGAAATTTCCTGAGGTGGGAATGGAACCCGGACCCTGGAGGTGCAAGGCGTCAGTGCTAACAAACTAAAGTTCAGCTTTACTACTTTTATATAAATCATTATTTTAAAAAAAAGTGTTCTTACATTAAACACACTACTGTAGTATGGTACATTCCGGACGAGAGTTTTCAGATTGTTATCCTTCTAATCGATGTTCTACATACTGTAGGACCTTTAGCAGTTCCCTAGAGAGACACCCAAAGGACTATCAAGAGTTGAAGATGTAACCTTTTTCCCTCAGAATAAAGAGCACTCTTGTCCAAATCAGGATGCACTAACAATAAAGGGTGAGGCTTGAAATCCAGCGACGATTTGAGGCTTGCATCATTGCACCCTTAACCTTAACCTGGCACCTCTGAAATCTATCACTTTAGATGAATAATTTTCCAAATGCTTAACGTAAATGTTAAGCATGAGTCTGATCCAAGTGCACTTACAGTAAGCAGGTAACGGAAAAGTCAAGGAAGAACAATCGTATCACTTTAAATGCTTAATTTTGATATTTTACACTTAACCTATTCATGCAAGTTGGTAAAAACAACTTATTATTAAGAGACATAAAAGCACATAAATAGCACAAAACACAGTTGTTATCGAGTTAACGTCATGCTCGTTGGCGCTCTCACATTTATTCATAGCTCTGCAGCGGAGTAGTGATGCGTTCCTTCTGGAATAATAGATAAGTGTCATATTGACACTTTGAGGATGTAATCAGCTATAATTAGTTGTGTGTTTAGGGGGAAAATAATCGCATCTTTAAAATAATAATAATAATAATAATAATAATAATAATAATAATAATAATAGATGTCATTATTATATGACATGAATGTTATTACTAATTATTAAACATCTTAATTCAATAGATAGACTTGAAGAGGTGTGTGTGTGTATGTGTGTGTGTGTGTGTGTGTGTGTGTGTGCGTGCGTGCGTGCGTGCGTGCGTGTGTGTGTGTGTGTTGTCTACCTGCATTGAGATCAGAAGGAGAAGAGCTCCCCCTACCTAAGATCTGTAACATCTCTCTCTCTCTCTCTCTCTCTCTCTCTCTCTCTCTCTCTCATTAGGCTTCATGTTTCCCTTCCAAAGTGTTATGTCTTAAATGCATCAGAAACTTATGAGCTGTCTACACTAGACCATGTGCACACATGATCAAACATTTATTGCCTGTAACTGTTTGTACACACACAAAATAGAATACAATCAAATATTCCATGTTCCAGGAGATCCGCACCATACAGCTGTGTATGAAGCCAGATGTTTGCGGTCATTGTTGCCCTGCAGGCTCGTGTGGCGCAAATGACAACATTTTGGACTTTTCCATGGATAGAAGGTTAAAGCGGCAATGTGTCAAAGCGAGCAATCGTGCCACACAAATTACAAAAAGGTTAATCTGAGGCTTGTCAGGGCACTGGAGCAGCTTGTTGCTCACGGGTCTGTAGTCCCTCGGCAACAGAGTCTCATTAAACACAGAGAGTTTGTTCTCTTTACATTCCCGCAGTATGCTTCATGAATATTGATAGAGCAGTCCTTTAAATTACTGTAATGCTCATCACATTCTTTGTCCAGTCTTTCAGTATTATTTGTTTAACTGCTTAATATGGTCATGATAGACGCAGAATAGCTTATTAGTGTATCACTGTTTTTTCAAATCGGTTTATTTTGTTTTACTTTTAAAATATTCATTGAGTTTAGAAATCATTGAGCTGTTTGAATTTTTTTCACACTTTATTGCTATAGTGTATCTTTATTCCACAATGAATTAAAACACACACACATATTCAAATTTTTATTTTATTTTGTAAATGTTTATTACGAGGGGCGTTCAAGTCAAACCAGGACTTGTCGTTAAAGGAAGGAGTAAAACCACTGACATTTACAGAAGACTTCAAGCACAGTAAGGTGATGAGTACAACATTTGAACTGTATGAACGATTTATAAAAGACCGTACACCTATAGAAGACGATCCCAGCCGAGGTGGGGCAGACTGCAGTCGTTCCTGTGAACATTCAGCGAGTTTGCATAAGAGATGCATCTGTCCGTGGGTACTGTGCACACAATCGTTCACCGACACCACTTGCACATTAAAGGATATCGGCTGCGAGTTATTCCCCCATCCCCCGTACAGTCCTGACCTCGCTCCATTTCCACATTTTTGAGCCATTAAAGGAGTTCCTGGGAGGCTAGAGTTTCAGATGTGAAACAGGCACTCTGATCATGGCATCAATATTGATGGTATTCAGGCACTAAAAAACACTAGGATGAGTGTATTAGTGTAGCAGGGGATTATATAGAGAAATAAAGGGACTTTTACTTTCATATCTGTGTCCTGTTATTCTGCACAATCAAAATTCTCAGTTTAAATAATACGTGTTTGATTGATGGTACTTGGTTAGTAACTTAGTAACCCTGTTTAAGGATCTATCCAACGATGGAATCTTTAAAGCCTGTCTGTAAGTCACTCTGGATAAGAACGTCTGCCAAATGCCTAAATGTAAACATTTTAAAGACGGCTGTGTGTCTGTGAGTGACGATCTCAGCCGAGGTGGCTCGGAGCCCACTCCAGTCGTTCTTGTGCCCATTCAGTGAGTGGAATGTCTCTTCCTTGAAAATCAATCACTGCAAAATTCCCAGTGTTGATTTAACACCCCAAGTGTTTATATATGACCTAATGGTCACGAATGTACTCGGGAAAGTGTTAAATCAACACTCTGGGTGTTCATTCAAGACTAAGGATTTTGCTGTGATGAATAACTCGTCATCAACTTGCAGAAGAGATGCATCTATTGGGCCTCCGAGTGGTGCAGTGGTAAGGTGCTCGCTCTATCATCCGGAGATCACTAGTTCGATTCCCGGGTGATGCTGTAACCTCTCACAGCCGGAGGTCTAGAGAGAGCTGATTGGCCGAGCTCTCTCAGAGGGGAGGGATGAGAGGTACTTAGTGCTCCCACATTAATCACGGCTCTACAGCCAATCAGGGGCGGATAGCTCTGTCCTCCGAGTGTGTTACGCCGCCCCCAACGGTGCGTGAGCGAGCAGTTCGAAAAAGATGCGGTCAGCTGGCGTCACGTGGTTCGGAGGAAACACGTGATAGTCTTCGGCCCTCCCGGCTGAGTGGTAGTAGTAGCCTTAATGTGGGAGCCCCCTAGTGACGGGGAGGAATTGGACACGACTAAATTAGGGAGAAAATCGGGGAAAAAAAAAAGAGAGATGCATCTATCTACTACACAATAATTCACCAACACCACTTGTACTTTACAGATCCTCAGCTGGAAATTATTCCCACATCCTTCATACAGTCCCGACCTCGTTCTCACTCATTCCCACATGTAAGGGGCCACGGAAGGAGTAGTTGGGAGGCCAGAGTCTCATACGTGTAAAAGGCAGACCGATCATAGAAGAAAGAAGCTGCCAATATATATGCCATCAATATATATATAGTACAGACCAAAAGTCTGGACACACCTTCTCTTTTCAAAGAGGTTGAATTTGTATTATGGCAAGAAAAAAGCAGCTGTGAAGAAAAAAACGAGTGGCCATCATTACTTTAAGAAATGAAGGTCAGTCAGTCCGAAAAACTGGGAAAACTTTGAAAGTGTCCCCAAGTGCAGTCACAAAAACCATCAAGCGCTACAAAGAAACTGGCTCGCATGTGGACCGGCCCAGGAAAGGAAGACCGAGAGTCGCCTCTGCTGCGGAGGATAAGTTCATCCGAGTCACCAGCCTCAGAAATCGCAGGTCAACAGCAGCTCAGATCAGAGAGCAGGTCAATGCCACACAGAGTTCTAGCAGCAGACACGTCTCTAGAACAACTGTTAAGAGGAGACTGTGTGTCCAAACTGTACTGTGTATAGATTTTTTTTGTTTTTTACAACAGTGCAATAGAAACAAAAAGAGAACATAATGACTGTTTCATGATATATAAATTATATATGTGGATTTTCATATCATAAAAAAATACACTACAGTCATCAGTTACTTATAAATTCACCCCTTAGAACTTATAGTGAAAAATGTAGTTCTCCTTTCAGGTCAAGCCTCTTGAGCTTAACTCTTGTTCTTGGTCTAGTAATGCTGTGAGCATTGCCACATGGTGAGCCCTCGGCTTGCCCCGCTATTTGTGCTTGGACCTGACCCGCAACAGCCCATTAATACATAGCCTGAAACATCGCCAGAGGGGCTGCAGCCAGTGTTACCACCTTCCTTCATGGATTGGTAAATACCAGAGCTTGCGATGTGCTAGACTGTTATTAGATTATACAAACATAACAAGGTGATTACCTTCTGTAATTACATGCAAACTCTCATTCCTGGACTTTAAAGCATGGTGTTGTTTTAACCCTAAATATCTTATAGCGTTTCTGTGTCTTTACATCTCAGCTCAGAGACTGGTTTCTGTGGATTCTGAGAAAACTCCAGTCCTGCTAGTTTTTTTAAACAGAACTGAATAAAGTATAAGTTCAGAATAAAATCTTTCCCTCTAGTTGTCTTCTTAGGAAAAAAAAAAAAAAAAAAAACACCTTTTGGACTTGTATTTTACTGCTCTCATTTGCTTATCTGGCAGAATATCCACCACAAGGGGGAGCTGTTACGCAATGCTTTTATAATAATAATAAGAAGAATAAGAATAATACTTTTATTATTATTATTATTATTATTATTATTATTAATAATAATAATAATAATAATAATAATCTGTGAAATAATTATTTAGACATTCTTGTTTTTAACATTTAATATATTTCCTGTTCATATGCAGTACAAAGTGCAAAAGTTTCGAGCCCTCGTTTCATATTTCATATTTTGCTTCCAAAAGACTTTCTTGTATTTTTTATGTAGTCTTTTTATCCAGGCTTCCTGAAGGACTGTTTGGATTCTCAGTTTTGGCAAGTCTTTGGATCCCATTTTCAGTTTCCATGTAACAGTAAACAGATTATTATACTGGTGATGCTGAATGCTGAGTGGTTGGAACAGACGAGAGGGGAAATGAGGTCGCTGCTGAAGTTGTTCATAAACAACCCGTTTTAAATTGTATCTTTAGGTTCTTTTCAGCCTGTCACAGTAAAACATTTGTTACAATTTCTTTAATTTAACCTATATAATTTATTCCACTCAATTTAATATGAGTGGACAAATGAGTGGCTCAAAGCCTTTTCACAGTACTGTATATCCTTTTAAAATTCTTTCTGACTTTGAAGACATACTGCATTCATGGATTCATAACCACAATGTTTACTTATATTAATTCAAATACGATAGTAATATTACATATTAGTCATATT
>JAAGKR010004671.1:0-2500 GCA_011419295.1 Clarias macrocephalus
TGGAGTGGAGTCTGTAAGATTGAAATGATTCTTGTGCCTTTCATTCTGTATACCATATCAGACACATCTTTGGAATCAAGATTTTTAGATTCTGCATGTTTTTTTTTATAATTTTTTTTTTTATTCTAGTCTTGGTCATTTCATGATTGGTGCGTGTTTGCTTTCACACAGGATTTCACCATGGACATGTTTTTCCGCCAAATGTGGGTGGACGAGAGGCTGGCGTTCAATGGTCCTATCGAGATCCTGCGCTTAAACAACCGCATAGTGGACAAGATTTGGACTCCGGACACATTTTTCCACAATTCGAAGAAATCCTCAGCTCACAACATGACAACACCTAACAAGCTGTTCCGCATCATGCAGAACGGCACCGTCTTCTACACCATGAGGTGCATTTATATAGAAATAACATCTCTTATAATTCATTGGTTGCCTTCTTTTTCACTGTATACACGTTTCTATTTCAGGCTGACTGTGAGGGCAGACTGTCCTATGATGCTGATTGATTTTCCAATGGATACCCATATTTGTCCTCTCAGTTTCGGAAGCTGTAAGTGTTTCAATCATCTTCACAATCACAATCATAGACAGATATATATATCTGTCTGTCTGTTCGTCCATCCATCCATCCATCCATCCATCCATCCATCCATCCATCCATCCATCCATCTACCCGTTTGTCTGTCTGTCCAACCGTCCGTCTGTCTATCTGTCTGCCCATCCATTAGTCTATCTATCTATCTATCTATCTATCTATCTATCTATCTATCTATCTATCTATCTATCTATCTATCGATCTAATCCTCATAAGTGTTTTTTGTTGACTTTTTGACCTTGTTGCTATTTTGTGCTTCCACTATAGATGCTTATACCAGCAGTGAGATTGTGTACACATGGAGGAAAGGTCTGGAGAAGTCTGTAGAAATCCCTCCAGAGTCCTCCAACTTACTGCAGTATGACCTAATCGGAAAGACGCTCTCCAGCAAAATACGCAAGATCAATACAGGTAGGATTTTGTTAAACATGCTTGAATTTGAGGTTGTAATATTTTGAAGTTCCTCCATAATCCTACAGGTGGCGTGCGCTATACTCTCATTCATGGGCAGGCAGCACAGCATCCTGTGTGGTAGGATTACAATACTTGCTGAGTTTGTTATTTGTTAGATGTGTAACAAAATCTAAAATAAAAATGAATCGTGACATTAATAAAATCGCGACACTTCTAGAATCACAATACAGATTGAATCGATATCATGATAATATTGAAGCAGATGGCCTCTGGTGATTCCCATTCCTAATATATGCATATATATACACATACATGTTATAAGCATATTGCAATACAGCGACTTGAATAATTATTCACCCCCTCTAAACTTGCCAGTGTACAACCTGAAACTGAAATAGACTACACTAAACATCCCATAATACTGTAGTTGTTAATTTTTCACTGATTGCATAAGTATTCACCCCCCTCTGATGTAAAACATTGAAGTGAGCATCGCAAAAGTCACATTATTAGTTAAATAGAGTAGACATGTGTGAGAATAAAATAACATTTCATATGATCCTGATACAGTATAAATACTGTACTGTGACTGGGTAATGAGGGCTTTAATTAGAAAGCAACAAAGAGGCCAGGGTTAAGTCAGCAAGATGCTACCATCATCATGCTTCAAATAGAGGATGAAAACAATGGTGGACGACATTGCGGATCTGCAGGTAGTGCTGCTTGCTCACAGCTCCAGGTTTCCTGGTTTAATCCTGAGCAATCTGGTTGAATGGTTTCTCATTCTTCTTCTTCTTTGTCTTTCTGCTGTTCCCTTTCAGGCGTCGCTACAGCAAATCATCTGCCTCAGTCTAACTCTCTGCATCCTCTTCTCTCACCCCAACAAACTCCATGTCCTTTCTCACTGCATTCATAAATCTCCTCTTTGGTCTTCCTCTAGACCTCCTGCCTGGCAGTTCCAACGTCAACATCCTTCTACCAATATGCTCACAATCTCTCCTCTGAACATGTCCAAACCACCTCAATCTGGCCTCTCTGACTTTATCTCCAAAACATCTAACATGGGTTGCCCTTCTGATGAACTCATTCACTCGTTCCACTTATATGTGTTCCACACGTATTCTGTCTTGCTACGGCTAACCTTCATTCCTCTGCTTTCCAGGGCGTACCTACACCTCTCTAGATTTTACTCCACCTGTTCCCTGCTCTCGCTACAAAGCACAATGTTATCTGCAAACATCATTGTCCATGGAGACTCCTGTCTAACGGCATCTGTCATCCTGTCCATCACCATAGCAAACAAGAAGGGGCTCAGAACCGATCCTTGATGCAGACCTCACACCTACAGGACATCTCACCGCTCTCATGCAATGCAAGTCCCTATTACCTTCTCTGTACTTCTCCATCAGCATCCTCAAAGCCTCTGTTGTACTCTTTCTAGGCATGAAACCATATTGCTGCTCACAAATGCTCACCTCTGCCCTTAAC
>JAAGKR010004671.1:10000-37166 GCA_011419295.1 Clarias macrocephalus
AGTGCCACAGGCTGATCGCCTCCATGCCATCCCACATCGATGCAGTAATTTGTGTTAAGGAGAAAAAAAAAACAAGCAAAACGAAAGTACTGAGTGGATAAATTAACATAATTGTTTTGAATTTCTGTATTGTAAATCCATTTTTAATTGAGGTTAGGGAAATATTTATGAAGAGAGCGATACTTAATTTTGGATTTTTATTAACTGTAAACTGAAATCCTCAAAATGAAAAGAAAAAAGGCTTAAAATATTTCAAATGTAATCAATCAAGAATATCTGAGAGTTTCACTTTTTAAATTAAATTACGAAAAGGAAAAAAAAATTGAGCAGGACTATATATTTATTACAGATAGGTTGATTAGATGAATTCGGCATAGAGAGGACCAGGATGCGATAAAGTGACGCAGGACAAATCAGAGCCAAAAAAAGTGTTTTTAGTTGCTAGTTTAATCCAAGTCTAATTTCTAATCTCATTTAGGCTTTTGGAGGAGATCCAAAAATGAGAAGTGCCTTTATGTGTCTGTATCCGTAATTAGTATTTATACAGTACGGCTAAGAAAGTTAAAAAGTATAAAGTAACGTAACCTTGTCACTGTATTCAGTTCATATTTTTTATGTTTATTATTATTAAAACGTAATACTTGTACTCTTGCTTGAGTAGTGAGAAATGGGTTAATTCAGACTGATGTTCAGTGAATGAGCTACGGTTAGGGTTTCTATTTTAGCTAGGTTAAATACGTAACCTGCCTCGAGGTTTGATTGTAATTGGTTTGACTTTGCAAATTAGGTTATTAGCTATAACACAGGTACGATAAGGTGAGGTAAGCTAGTTAAGCTTCACTAATCAGAATGTTGGACTAGCTAGCTAGCTCAGATTTGTAATTATTGCTAATTGCTAATAAAGAATATTTTAGCAAAAGCATATTATGAGTATATAAGAACTTGTTATGTTATGTTACTGTGCCAGGTAGACATAAAGCATGTAAGCAGATCTAGTGTACATAATTTGGTTACATCCTCTTCACCTACACTCGCTGTACACCCGTCTGATCTGCAGGAGTCACCACCGTCCTCACCATGACCACGCTGAGCATCAGCGCTCGATCTTCCCTGCCTAAAGTGGCCTATGCCACCGCCATGGACTGGTTCATTGCCGTCTGCTTCGCTTTCGTGGCCTCGGCTTTGGTGGAGTTCGCCGCCGTCAACTACTTCGCCACTCTGGAGGCTAACAGGATGAGACGTCGACTTTCCAGAGCTTCTGTGCTGGAGTCCATTGCTGATCAGAGTGACGATGAAGACGAGTCGGTAAACACTGCAGTAATGTATTAATGTCGTTTCATGCTTTCAAACAATATAAATATGCATGATGTGTCTACTGCACACACACACTCTCTCGAACACAATGATCTCTGTTTATTCACAGAAAAGAGGTATTTACTGTAGGTCTAAGACTGTTTCCTGGGTCAATACCAAGTGTCATGTCTATCTGTTGCTACATCAGAAGAGAATAAACCACAAACAGAACAGAGAAAGTTTTTTTTTTTTTTAACGGACAATCAGAGACAAAAAAAAAGAGAAAGAAATGTACTAAAACCTACCAAAATTATAAATCATGGTTCTATCTGCATTTATTAGCTGCATTTCATTGGCTTTGTCCATGTACAATGACAATAAAGTTAAATCTAGTTTAATCTAATCTAATCTAATCTAATCTAATCTAATCTAATCTAATTTAATCCAATCTAATCTAATCCAAACTAATAAAATCCAATCTAATCTAATCTAATCTAATCCAAACTAATAAAATCCAATCTAATCTAATCTAATCCAAACTAATCTAATCTAATCCAATCTAATCTAATCCAAACAAATCTAATCTAATCCAATCTAATCCAATCCAATCTAATCTAATCTGTATTTCGTGAAACCTGGCCAGATGTAACTGTGAATATAAGAACGAGTATCAAGTATTTGTTTCATGTATTCATTTTTGATGTAAAGAAAAACTGCTTATTTTTAAAGACGATCCCACTATTTAAATGTTAGACACATTAGACAGATGTCTATCATTATACAGCCTCTATTTATTGGAGTAATTAGAGACTTTTATTCTGGAACTTTAAACTCACAGAACACAAACAAGTTTGAAACATGTACAGTATAAAGTAGAATTGAAATCAGAATCAAGATTAAACTTGGTATTCGAATTCATTCAGGTGTTTACACATTTAAAGAAATCTGAATTCGTTTACACTGTAGAGGTGTCTAATTAGGTAGCACAGTGGTGTCGCTTTTCACCTCCGAGGTCCGGGTACGGTTACTGCC
Source organism: Clarias macrocephalus (assembly GCA_011419295.1). Taxonomy (NCBI): domain Eukaryota; kingdom Metazoa; phylum Chordata; class Actinopteri; order Siluriformes; family Clariidae; genus Clarias; species Clarias macrocephalus. The sequence goes on from JAAGKR010004671.1 coordinate 12,326, forward strand.
TGGGCTCTGCGTGTATGCAGTTTGGTGATTGGTGGGTTTCCTCCAGGTACTCTGGTTTCCTCCTACAGTCTGAAGACATGCGGATTAGGCTAACTGGTGTTCCCAAACTGCCCGTATGAATGAGTGTTTGCGTGTGTGTGTGTGCCCAGTGGTGGATTGGCACTCTGTCCAGGGTGTACCCCGCCTCGTGCCCTAAGCCGACCCTGTATACAGGATAAAGCGGTAATAATTCTCTGTAATATCTCCTCTGAGAATAGTGAGGAATCCCGGGTGGCACAAATAGTGGCGTTATCCTGTAGCGTGTTTCACTATTAACAAAACATGAAGATGAACAGAAATCCTGTAACTCTGACGTGCTACTACTCCCTGGATGCATTTAAAAGCTTCACACACTCACACTCTCTCACACACACACACACACGTTACGCTAACCCAGACTGACAGAGGCAGATGTGAAGCAACATTTCAACAATTCAATTTATTTATAAAGCTCACAGCTCATATTGCCAGAGAACAGCTTCATAGACATCTGGGCTTGAACCCCCCCAGTGAATAATCCAAAGGTTATTGTGGCAGGGCAACAGCATTCTGGCTCAGGCGTGAGGAAGGAGCACGAAGATGAGCCAACACTTGCAAGGAGGTGGCCGCCTTCTGGCCCACACCATTTGTTTGTTTGTGAACTGTGCCACATGGTACGCCCGGAGCCATGTCAAGTGTGCTGCATAAAGGGGGGGGGGGATTATTTCTAAGACACTACTAAAGTATATGCATAGTAACAGGCTGAGCACATGTAAGATTGATATCTACAGTCCTGAAGTGGGTATGCTAATTGCACAAGCGTTTCGTTTCCTGTCTCCCGAGACCATCTCCCGTGTGACTGGCTCATGCCTGGTGTTTTAAAAATAGAGACCGTATTAGAACCAGACTGCATGACAGTTCTGTAATCTCTCCTACCTGAGATGCTACGAGTGCCCTGTTTCTGCTCTCTGACGCATACTGGAGCAGGAAAAAGGGGTGTGAGTCTGTAGTGCAGCGTCAGACATACTGTATGTTCTGACGCTGTTCCGTGGATTCCTATTCATTGTTTCAGGTTGCAGCACTTCCTGTACTTTATTGGAGTAATTGGCAGAACATTGGCAGAACATCGTTCTGCCAATGTTCATGCTAACATTGCATTAAAACTAAGGACTTTTTTAAACTTAGGGAATTTAAAAGAAGATGTGATACAAGGTTGGAGTTTTTTTTTTTCCTCAGACACATTTTTATATTAAAGCTAAATGCCTTTATACATTTCTTTCTGAATCAAGTCTTATTTGGTGCTTAGGGGGAAGCAATCAGGATCTCAGCGCTGTTGGGATGATCAATGCCAAAAGTATTTCAATGTAGATTTTTTCGGGCATAACTCCGCATCTGTCATTTCATTAGGATTATCATAAATCATCATAAAAAAAGGAGGATGTATTACAGCACGAGGTTAACCGATATTCAAAAACTAAATCGGTGAGTAGCAAGCAACTTTGGTCAAAAACATGCAATAGTTCAAAAGATCATGCAAACTGAGTAATATATAAAAAAAACTAAAAAAGCAAGAGCAAAAAGGTCAAAACCACAGGAACCATAATGCCCACACAGAGAACCTTGCAAAGACATTATGTGTGTGTGTGTGTGTGTGTGTGTGTGTGTGTGTGTGTGTGTGTGTGTTTTTACAGAAATGCCTGTGTTGGATAAAGTTTATGTTTTCATTATTACTCCACTGGCATACAATATTAAAAGCAAATAATATTTTTATAAACATACTACTCATACTTTTAATGTACATTTAAAAGGCACCTAATATGCAAAATGCACCTTTTTGCAATTTTTAGACATTCAAATAGGTCTCCAGTGTGCATGTACAACAACAAATAAGTAATAAAAAAAATTCCATGCTTTTTGTCCTTTTCCGAAGTTTTGTATTATTCAGCTTGTTGCTCAGCTCTGCTGCTCCCTGTAGGGTGTGGGTCAGCAGTAGCTCTTTTACATAGACACTGAAATGGTGCGTTTGGAGAGGGAGTGAAATAAAAGTGTGCAAAATGCATTATTTAAGGATTATGTGTTAACCTGTTAAGGAACTAGTAAAATATGGGGCCTTTAAAAGGCATCCTGCAGCTGTTTCACACTGGACAGATGTTAGAGAGTATCACAAGTTTTTTGAACCAAGATAGCCAGTACTGCCAACAAATCATATCTTCCAAGATTGCCAATTGTGGAAAGACACATAAAAACAAATTGTAAATAGTTTCTTTTTTGCATGCATGCATCATCTTTAAATTTGTTTATCCTTGGTTGCTTAAAAAAATTGCAGTTACCTTTATTGCCAAATTACTTCTGATTACTTACTTCCATATTTATACCTGGCTAAGTATAACTGCAATAGAGAAAGTAATTTTAAGTTTAAAATAAAAAAAATTAATTTTATGCTCACATAAAAAAAGGGTTGATGCGATCTGTACAAACTAATGCACAGAATTTGTCTCAGTTTAATGATTTAATTACACGTGAAATAGGCATATTAAGTGAAGAATAAAAGGACATTTTGGCTCAAGAATTCAGTCCAATAAGCAAGTCTAAGTTTAGGTCCTGTTACAGTTGTAATAAATGGTGATTGTTGGCAAGTTTTAGCAGAATTGTATCAATTTCCAATAACCCTCTTCAATCTGACACTAAAATTCAGTATATACAGTATATATAGTCTGCCACAATTGCACAGTGCCACAATAATGTTTTTTTACTTTATTTTATCTTTGTTCAATTTATGACATAAAAAGTAACTATGCACCAAAGTTTGCTGAAAATTTTGTATTTTTTCCATTTCCAAGAGAGACTGTGTTAACATTTTTTCAATAAAAAAACCCCACCAAAATCAGTTATTTATCAAGGGGTGCCCAAACTTTTGCATAAGACTGTACAGTACAGACCAAAATTTGGTCCAACAATTTGGTCAATTGTTATTATTATTATTTTATTATAAATGTATTGTAACATAAAGTTTAGAAGCTCAAGGATCCATGTGAATAGGTTAGTGGAATACAAGTAAAAGTAAAAAACAAACACACAGGCAATGGTCAAACACCGACTTACATAATACAGAAAAAAAACAGCACAGAACTGACAGAAAAGCCTCACAGTAATGAACGGACATGTGCTTACTGTAAATAGTAAACTGAAAAATAATTGTGCAGATATAAGAAACTTAATCATGCGCATGCTCCTAATATCTCAACATTTATTTCTCCGGTCGTAGACGATCTCTGACACAAGCGCTGGAGAGCGACAAAGGAGGAGGATGAACTCCGTTTCAGAAGCCCCAAAAATGCGCCTGCCCATCTTCCTGCAGCAGGGTTCAGCCATCCCGCCCAATATCGCCCTGGCCGGGCCCAGTAGCATTGACGAGTATGCTCGCGTGCTCTTCCCACTTGCATTCGCCCTTTTTAACATCATCTACTGGTTCATCTACCTCAGCAAGAATACTGTGGAGAAACTCAGGTGTGTATTTACTACTGGGGTATTGTGATGCTAACATCTGTATCTGAACCGGTTTACTGTTCCAAACATCAAATACGTACAGTATGTCTGGTCATTTGATTCCTGCGCCGGGTCTGTGTGCATGGGGTTTATATGTTTTTCACGTGGTTGGTGGGTTTCCTCCGGGTATTCCGGTTTCCTCCCGCAGTCCAAAGACGTCCAAATTGGCCAATTTTTGTTAAAATAATGAAGTACAACTTTTTTAAAAGTCTATATGTCATGCTAATGGAGGAAACAACTGATGATAAACTGGCATATTTGTTTATTTTTAAGATTTGTTTTTGGTGTGTTTATTAAAGACAATTTATTCCTATTCCTATACAGGGCTGTTGGCTTCTTCTGGACATACTTTTCATTTTTTTTTTCAAGCAGGCTGAGTTTAATTTCCACAAACTGTAAATGTAGAGCACAGATATTGGGCTTGACTAACAACTGGGCCAGATGAGACAATCGTTCAGATGTAGGTTGGGCAGAACTGAACAGCTGCTACATATTACAGTAGTGCATTATGGAAATAAAGGGCTGTGATTAAATGAATAAAATGGCAATATTCATCCCTTTTTATATTTACAGATTGTTTCCACACAATAAACAATCAGTTTTAGCAGAGTTATTGTGGTTTACAGCCAAGTCGTGCGGAACAGATTTCGTTTCCTTATTATTTAGAAGGTGATGGTAGGGTGTTTTTCACCAAATAATGATAATAATAAAAAAAGGATTTCATTTCAACATCAAGGTTTGTTGCCATCTTGCACAAATGTAATACATACAGTACAGTAGTTTCATCATTCGAGTGACAGCAGTAATTTATTTCACTAATTACAGTAGAAAGATGTGGATAATTTATAAACAGAATTTTCTTTTTCCTTGTAAGACTTTTGTCTTTAATTCAGTCGTCGCTGTTTAAAGGGGAAAAGAGTAAGGACGAAGAATAAGGACAGACTTTAATTATCATATGAATATACAAATATGTCATTTCAGCCACCCAAGTATCCAGCTGGGATATGAACATTAGCACAGAGCAGAAACTGCACAGTGATGACATTTGCATATAGAGTAAAGGCAGGTAAATCGGGCCATTTTTTGGCGAACATTTTAAAGAACCATAAAATATCAGCGCACGTACAGTACAGTACAGTACAATAAATCCTCAGATTAATCAAATGAAGTGTGCGGAAAAACCGACCACATAACTCCAGTAGGGGCACCATGCAGATCCAGGTCGAGAGCTTCAATTGATGTTCATCTCACACATCAGACTGAGGGTTGAAATGTGATCGAAATGACACTGGCTTATCTACAGGAGTTATGCTTGTTTGTCCTAGAAATGTTGCGTTGAGTTTGAGTATTTAAAACTGTATATACTACTATATAGTGTAGTAGCGGAAAAAACATTCTCCACACCATCACACTACCACTAGCACCACCAATCTGCACTCAGGACACAAGGCAGGGTTGGAACCATATACAGATATGAACAATGGAAAAATATAATCGATTGTACTTTGTGCAAGAACAACATACACATGGACTTGTATATAAAAACATTATAATCATTAAAAATGGTGACATTTTCATTTTTTATTTATTTTATAATGCAAAGTTATTCCAGAATAATGATCTCATGCTGCTATTGTAACATGACAAGCTGCAAAAAAAAAAAAAAAGCAAAAACAAGCGAGTATGGTGCGGGAGCTACTGTACTGTATCTGCTGTAAGTGATAACAGAAACTATATGGAAGTTGCACAAGGTTAAATGTAACTGTAAGCAAATAAAATCTACGATGTCCTCTATGATAAATGAAATAGATTAGCATTAGCATAATAGTTAGCATTGCCGTCTCGCACCTGCCGGTCTCGGGTCTGTGTGCAAGGAGTCTCCATGTTCTCCCTGTGATTGGTGGGTTTCCTCCAGGTACTCTGGTTTCCTCCTACTGTAAAGTCTGGAGACATGCAGATTAGGTTAACTGGCTTTCCCAAACACCCCGTAGTGTGTGAATGAGCGTGTGAGAGTGTGTGTGTGTGTGTGTGTGCCCTGCGATGGATTGTTCACTGCCTCCTGCCCTAAGTGACCCTGTACACAGGATAAAGCGGTAAAGACGATGAGTGAGCACTGCGTGAATGCTATAGGGGCATTGGTGGCTCTGTGGTATGTTTCTCACTCGATTCGATTCGATTCCCACTCAACCCTCAAACAATCCCCAGTCACTGGATACAGTGTCGGTCCCAACTCAGGATAAAATGGGAGGGTTGCGTCAGGAAGGGCATCCCGCATTAAAACCTGTTCCAAGATCAGATCTGATGGTCGGTTGTGGCGACTCCTTAATGGGAGCAGCTGAAAGACTAACAACAGCACTGGTTCATCACTGTAATCTAAGAGAAATAAAACAGATCAGCCTCTAACCTTATATATATATATATATTTTTTTAAACCCACAGCTTTGGGTACTGGTAAGGTGCACTTTATTACACCACTCCATCTTAATTTCCTGTAAGCGCATGGCAGGCTCTTCTTTTTTCTAGTTTTGCTCTTAGACTTTAAAACTAAAAACGGGCAACTGTAAAGTCAGTACTCTGACAAGCTTCCCCACTTGCACAGTCAATGAGGTTTGGCTGTAATCAAACCCTTGGCTCGGGAACTGACATGACTTTGGCTTCCTTTGATGCCTTCCCCTCTAGAGCAGGGAACTGCTTTATTTCATCTGTGAAACTAATCCATGAGCTCACGTTTTTCTTAAAACAATAGAAGCGTGTCCCATCATCTAGAACTAGTGTCTGTGTAATTACATGAATAATTAATGACTGCCTCGGGACTGACTTGGCAAATCCAGGAGAGCTGAAGGGACTGACTGTGCTCTTTCAGTGGATGAGGTTAAAACTCCACTCTTGTTCCAGCAAGGGCATGCAGCTCTAAGGCGAATCACATTGATGATTTTCGGCACAATGCATTTGCATGTATTAATTTCGTGGAGACTTTTATCTAAAGTGACTCGAAGTGAATAATGGGAATGTAATGGGTCGCTATCAGATACTGTACATGTGCACGGAGAACTACCGCTGTAGACAGGGATTGAAAAGGAATCCTTTTTGACATATTTACTGAAATGCTCCTAGTATACAGTATGTTACAGGATATTTAATAAAATATAACTTTGGTGCAAAGACGAGTTTGTGTCTGTGCCAGGCATGTTCCCTATCAATGCAGAAAATCTCAATTCAAATAACGCCTTTCATGATTGCTGATTATACCTTTAATCCTGGATTACATCATAACTGGATAATAGTAAACAAAAGACAGCAAACAGCAAAGTTCTGTTTTTTTTTTATTTATTTATTTATTTATTTTTTGGTGATGTAAACTCTCAACTCTGTATGCTTATATCGTTACTGCTTGGGGTTCATCAGTGAAATACTATTGTACAATAAAGTTCCTTACTGTACTGTATGTACATTACAAGAGATGTACAACAACCTATAGTATTTTTCTTCATGAAAAAAAAAAATTCACACATACAAAAATCTTATTCAATCACATTTAGCTTTGATTATGTGGTTACCAGTTTATGTGTGAAAATCATTCCTCATGCTCCCGGAACAATCTGTCCTGTGCCCTGCTTCCCTGGCTGGAATATTTTTGTGCCATCAGGGAAGAAAAACTCATAGACATAGATGTGATAACCTGGTCATTCAGTACATTCAGGTCGTCAGCTGACTTCATTTTATTGCAACATAACGTTGCGGAGTCTAGACCTGAGCAACTGAAGTAACCCAGTTCCAGTGTCAGATTTCCTTAGTTGTTTTCTTTGCTTTGATGAAGCCCAATAATTTGACCCTTCTGAAAGGGTGTATTTTCTTTTGGAACCTTGAATTAGTGATTAGAATACTACTCTAAAGGTTTACTCACTCACTCACTCATCGGCGATACCGCTTTATCCTTGTATCCTGTCGCGCGGGTTGGGGTAGGGGAAGGGGGCATGTGGCTGGAGCCTATCCTAGGAGAATTCGGGCAGGGTGCCAATCCATCGCAGGGCACACACACATATACTGTATACTGACTCATACACGCTACAGACAATTTGGGAACACCAATTAGCCTAACCTGCAGGTCTTTGAAGTGTGTGAGGAAACCGGAGAACCCGGAGAAAACCACGGAAAGAACATGCACACAGAGACGGGAATGGAACCCAGACCCTGGAGGTGCAAGGCGACAGTGTTAACCACTACACCACTGTGCCGCCCTAAAAGTATACTACATTTTCAAATTTTTGGGTACAGTTCCTAGAAACACACAAAAGGAATTCCTGTGTGAGTGTAAAAGATCAGGACATATTCACAGAGCTGAAGGGCTTATTAATGATGTCGTGTTTTTAAACTATGTCCTTGCAGTTTGGCTTCAGGTTTTTCGCAGCTTAGATACAGTGGCTCCGCAGCAGGATTGACATTATTCTGAGCGGCACCACACAAGCCTTTTCTCTCTCTCTCTCTCCCAGTACACCATCAGGCATGATTTCACACCGAGAACAAATGATTTTCATCAAACATTAATCACTGACGTCATGGTACAGGCGACGACTCGAGCTCGCTCTGAGAGACGTAATCTTTGCTCATCTCGTGTTTGTGTCTTTGTGTGGTTTATCTCTACAGGGAGACGGACTGACTTTCTCCGCCGTGCAGCGTGCAGAAGAATATCTACCGCTCTCCTTTTGCTCGTCCTACCTTTATTCTCAGTTGGTTTCGGCCTCTCTTGTCCCCTCTCCTCTCCTGTCTCCGACTCCTGAGGTCTGATGAGGTCTGATGGTGTCACAATTTAACAAGCACATGTGTTTTGTCAAGCCTGTGATCACACCAATGCTCCATGTTGCTCTCTACTGTACCTTAAACCCTATGCATGGACAATGTGCCCTGCTTCCCTGGCTGAGCAAGTAAAAAAAAAAAAAAAAAAAACATTGATCTAATCCTCAGCCCTAATTGGTGATGCAACATTGAGCCAGTGCTTTCAGATCCCTCTCTAGAGAGCCAGACCTCAGAGCAGTAGATGAAGAAAAACGGCAGGGGTTCGTATTCTTCAGCATCTTCAAAGGTTTCCCCATCCTGTACCAGCAAACCAAAATCCCAAAGATAGATAGAGAAAGCGAGAGAATTTGGATTCTCACATGTCCTAATTCCATAACACATTAGTCTGGGTTTGGGGATTTGCATTTGCATTCTGGGGGATTCTTGTAGATTTATTAAAGGTGCATTTTTTTTGTTTGTTTTTTGACCTCGTGCTTGTAGACCTTAAATAATCACATCGTTTTAGAGATCATCAACAATACCTGTGATTCAGATCTGTAGCTGTACCTGCTTTCCACAATGTCTATGCAGTTTCATTAGAGAAGCTAAGATACTGTAGGCTACTGTAAATTAAGGCCTTACAGGCAGTGCACAGCTCTACAATTACAAAGTGTTTCTTTAAAATCTTTAGAAAAATTCACTCACTCTCTCTGTTTTTTCCTTCGTGAAGTAAATGGTGTATAGCTTTACTGTAAGTCCTACTTAAAATGAGAACAAACTGACACACTGTATAATCTGATAGACCAAATATATTATTTACAGTATTTTTATGTACAGTACATTGTGTACTATATGCACTACTGATAAACACAGAAGGTCAGAACATATCCATAATGCATAATATGAATGACTGATTCGTAATTATTTATGGACTTACAGTTGGTTTGCTTGCGGGAAATGTTTTGTCTGTCACAACATATTTGTGTGCACGATTCATCTGCGACAACTGATTCTAAGTTAAACACGAGTCTTGAGCCGCCCGTCATTTCTTTATATTTTGCTTTCAAAGAGTCAGAATTTCTTGTATTTATTTATTTATTTATTTATTTATTTATTTTTTTTTTACGTAGTTCTCCAGGCTTATTTTAGTCCAGTCCCTGTACCTGAGCAGTTTCACAAGAATGTTAATCCACATAGTGACCTATGAATCATTCAAGCGTTAAAAGGCATGAACCAGTGAGAAACAGGCGCAGATGATGACAGATGATCAGGCCGGTGACTAGTATACCGGTGACGCTGAATGCTGAGTGGTTGGAACAGACGAGAGGGGAAATGAGGTCGCTGCTGAGGTTGGTACATAAACAACCGGTTTTGAAATTGTATCTTTAGTCACTTTTCAGCCTGTCACAGTAAAACATATGTTCCCATAGATTTCATCTACATTGTTTCACTGAATTTAATCTAAAGAAATGAGGTGTGGTTTAAGACTTTTGCACAGCCCTGTATTTGTGTGTTATAATAAACAAATGGTAAAATTCTTCCATTGTATGAGTCATTAATACTGTAAACCTGACATGACACCTTATTAATAAATTAACAGTGTTGGTGATTTTGTGGTCACTTTATGTGTCACTCTGATCATTGCTACTATTATAAACTAATTTAAAATCATGCTTTACTTTGCCATTGCAATATTAACTTGTGACCTTGATCCTGTTTTTTTCCCCGTCAGTTATTAAGAACTTATTTAGCCTCTGCTGTAGCGGTGACATTTTTTTTTTTCTATTGTGCACAATTTTAATTGCTGTTCAGTGATCCATTTGAGCTCTCATAGCGCCTTTACCTAATTTTCTCTTGAATTTTTTACCCTCTGCACAACTGGTGGTGCAGTTCATGTTCATTTAAATGCACTCATATCTACTTCAAACCATGCTCCTGATTAATCTGACATATTGCGATTCATCAGTCTCTAGCACTTGTTCTTGTCGGCTAAAAAACATAGGGTAATCTGTCTGGTTAGCAAAAGCAATATTGCAGAGGTTGGCATTATTGCATCTTTGTTGTTAGATTTGGTGACAGTGAAAGTACTCACGAGGTGCCCTTACAGTTTACAAAGATGTGATAAACCACCCTCTAGGGTGCCCTTACGGTGGAGACAAAATGTTAATTTGACCTATTGGCTGCCCTTCAAGTGGAAAAAAATGTGATCTTCCAGTGCAAATACATGATGCAATGCCCTATATGGTTTCCCTATGTGTGAGTAAACATGCTGAAGTGACATAAGGGGTGCTCTTTCATGATTCAGGAGAATACCTGATTCAGTGGCCTATAGTGTGTACAGTATATATTGGGAAAGAGGAGGTTTTATGAGATGTAGTGCCTTACAGGGTGTATGAACAAGTGAGAAGTGATGAAGTACTGTAATAGGTACCCTTTCAGTAAAGTGCATGTAGTGCATTCCCTTTTAGGATTTCCCAAAATATTGGGTAATATGATGAAATGTCCTAATTGGAGGACTTAGAGTGTAGGAAAAAAAATGCAGTGCCTTATAGACTTACAAATAACAAAATGACATGTCATAAGGTGGAAATTTTCAGTTCAGTATACTGTACATTATGCAGTGCACTTAAGGGGTTCATCTATCTATGAGGAAAGATAACATGTCTTAATGAGTTTCCTTCAAGCAGAGAATACACGATGCAGTGCCCGTTATGGTATACCCAATAACAATGAAAGATTTTTCTAAATATAAGACAGAATAAGAAATTGCCATAATGCATGACCTTCCAGGGGAGAATCCATTGCCTTAAAGGGTTTCCTTAACTGTAAATGCCATATCTTCCAACCTTCCAGTGAAAAAAATATGAGATGCAGTGCCCTATAGGGTATCCATGTTTTTGAAAACAAATATGTTGTGCCCTTGAAGGGTGCCCTTTCAGTGAAAAAAAAAAACCCAAACAAACAAAAAACATGAAGCTATGCCCTACGAAGGACAAAACACATGATGTTGTGCCCTATAGGGTTTTCATAAATATAAAGAAGCATAATAAAGTGTCATAAGGAGGGGCTTTCCAGTAAATAATCCAGAATGCAGTGCCCTAAATGTATGTCCCTATGTGTGAGGAAGGATAAATGTAACAATGACTGTTTTTCCAGTAGAGAATACGTGATGCAGTGCCCTATAGGGTTTGCATAAATATGAGCAAACATAATTAAGTATCATAATGAGGGATGCAGTGCCTAACAGGGTGTACCAATGTGTGTAAGCAAAGATGTAGTTTTATAATGAATAGATAATATGTGATGCAGTGCCTGACAGGGTGTACCTATGTCTGAACAAATTTGGTTTCATAATGGATGGAGAATACTGTGTGTGATGCAGTGTGTGACAGGGTGTACTGTGCTTATGTGTAAGCAAATCTGACATTTCAAAAATGGATGGAGAATATGTGATGCAGTGCCTGACAGGGTGTACCTATGTGTGAACAAATTTGACATTTCATAATGTATTGAGAATGTGATGCAGTGCCTGACAGGGTTTGCTTATGTGTAAGAGAAAAGATGTAGTTTCACAATGGATGGAGAATATTTGATGCAGTGCCTGACGGGTGTACCTATGTGTAAGCAAATCTGACATTTCATAATGGATGGTGAATATGTGATGCAGTATCTGACAAGGTGTACCCATGTGTGTGAGCAAAGACATAATTTCAAAATAGATGAAGAATGTGATGCAGTGCCTGACAGGTGTACCTGTGTGTGAGCAAATTTGACGTTTCATAATGGATGTAGAATATGTGATGCATTGCCCAACAGGGTGTACTATAGGATTTCCCTAACTGTAAAGAAACATGATGTAGTACCATGCCGTCAACCTTTCCAGTGGAGATAATGAGATTCAGTGCCCTATAGGGTTTTGCGAGAAAACATGATGAAATGTTGCAGAGGGTGCCCTTCCAGTAGAGAAAACAGTTGTCCTGAGGCTACATACACACTGTAGGGAAATATAATGAAGTCTTACAATAGAGCCAGTGAGATTCAGTGCCCAGGAGGCTTCCTTACATACAAGAAACTGAAATAAAATGCCCTGTACATGTTGGTGCTCCTGCCCTTTGAAAAAGTAAATAACTCTACATCATGCTGTGTCCATCATGACTACACTAGAAAATATGAACGCTTACAACTAGTTTTATTTTCTCCACGATGTAAAGTTTAATTTGAGAGATAAAAACTGGAGGAGCATGTCGCTCTACAGTGCGACCAATCAGAGCAGAGCGGATTCGAACGGGGGCGTGGTTTGTGTACGACAGCCAAACGTAACGTGTCCACACTCTCCTCAGTAGCGGGGCTACTCTTTGATCTTGAGGCTCGGTGTGCGCATGCGCCTGAGTCGCGCTCGGCTTTACTGCACTGGCTGGGACTGAAGTTGGATGCGCGGCGCGCGCTGTCTTCTGCTTCAGCTTGGTCCAGAATCCAAACTATTGCGATGGAGAGGATGAGGAAATCGCAGTGCATCTTCTTATTATGTCCTTTCATCATGACTGCTGTGTGTGCACAAAGGTAAAAGAAAGAAAGAATAGATAAAAGAAGAAATTGCATGATTAGGTCTTTTTTTTTCTTTCTCTTATTGTCATTGTTAATATAGGCTTAGTCTGTGTTTGCTGGAGAATTTGCAACATGTTAAATAACCGATGCTTTCCCGCAGCAGAGACCCTAGCAATATGCCTGTAGTGAAAGACACAGTGGACAGACTGATGAAGGGATACGATATTCGATTGAGGCCGGATTTTGGAGGTGAGGAATGATTAATAATAACATCAATACTAATAAAATAAAAACGTGCATTTGAATCCTTTTTAATATGCATGATGTGCAGTGACTTGTGCCAGGCAACCTTGTCAATTCATCCTCAAGCATGCATGAAGGCTGTACGCACGAATCCTTGCATGAATTAACGCTCATCCGTCTCCATCTCTTTCGTTTTTATCCGTCAGAATTAAAACGAATGCGAGATGACAAGATGACATGTCCAAGTTAGACATCAGATCACTGCGCATTTTTAACTTTACACATTACGACATGTCTGTGTGACATGTCTGTTTTGTAGCATGATGTACCTTTCATCCACCTGTTCTAGTCACAGTCTGGTTAACAGTTTTCACTGATGATGATGTTGAGGAGCTCGCTCCATTTCAGACGCTGCATTTGCTTAGAAGGTGCATTACAAAAAAAAAAACAAGAAAGAAAAAAGGGGAAAAAAAGCAAAAAAAAAAAAAAAGGCAAAAAAGCACATACATGCATGTGAAATACGGATTGGTGTTGTTTTTGCAGTACCTAATTAAGGAATGATAATGATATGCATTGTTTATAGGATGTTTAAATTAAACGCGGTCCCTTATTATTATTATTATTACTATTATTATTGGACTATACATATCGTCTTTTTTTTTCGTTTTAGGGCCTCCAGTGGCGGTTGGCATGAATATAGACATAGCCAGCATAGACATGGTGTCCGAAGTGAACATGGTATGGAACAGTTTTTATTTTCTATACATTTTTATTCTTTTTTTTATTTATTATTAAACACAGAGCATATGTTTCATGCAGGTGATTATTGTTATTATTGTTATTATTTTATTATTTTATTTTTAAATAAATGCCTTGCTCATGCGCTGTATCCTGTAGCAGTCACCGTCATGATGATTTTGCACAAGTGCAGAAGTTCATTGGCATGCTGGAGTCTCTGCTCTGCGCTCAATTTGGATTCCAAACACACACACACGCGCGCGCGCGCGCGCATCACGCACAAGCACACGCACCCATGCCCATGCCGATTGTCATCCGCACCCTTCCTCCACACACACATCGGGAATAGAGGCTGTGAAGCAGCACTAGTGCAACTGATAAAAAAAAAAAAAAACTGGACGATGATGATGATGATGATGATGATGTATTTTTTCCTCGCGCGAATCTAGTTCAAGGTGATTCCTCTCTGTTCTCAAGGAGATCCCTCTCATCTCCAGATCCGTTCACACGCTCTCCTCCTGTGAAACGATCCGTCCCCGCGTCACGGATGTGCATGTTGTCGGCTCATAGCGAATGATTGCGATGGTGCAATACTTAGATGGTTGAATATGGTTGAAATGCTCACGCATCTAATTAAAACAGGACACGCTGATAAAGTTGACCCGTGAAACAGCGCCCCCTTTTTGCCCATAACTCAACCCCCTGATGCTGTAATTAAATAGAAAAAAAAAATGCATGCCGTGAAATGAAAGATTGATGTGCCTCTGTTTTGAGCTTAATCATCATTTCAGCCGGGTTTTTATGAAGCAGGAATGAATCCCCAAGGCCATCCATGACCGACAGTTCTGCCTTTTATTTACTAATAAATGAGCCGAAGTCAGTGATTTATTTTTCATGACAGCAGTGATGGGTAAACACAGCAGGGAAGTGCCTAATTAAATATGTTTTATTAATGCATCAGTAAGATGCATTCATTTGTGTGAGTTGCTGGTCATTCAGAAGCGTTCACGAGCTCCAAGACAGTCCCGGGTTGGGGAACCGGTTTTAGGAGAAAGTAGCTGCTCAGAAATTCACTAAACGGACTATCTGAACGAAAGATGATTTTGATACGAGGTGGTATCAAAAAAAAAAGAAAGTACTTACTTACTTAATTACTATAATGCAGTGGTACCTCGGTATACGAACGCCCTTGCGTTACGAATTTTCAAGAAATTCGCCTCAGCACGTAAAGCATATTCAGGGCGCCGGCTTGCGTCTTCGTTGCGTGTTCATCTGGCTTGCGCCCACGTCCGGGAGCCGTTCGAAGCTTGTTTGCATCAGCGTATCATGTTTTTCATCATATTTGCACATGTGTGAAACCCAAGTGAAGCGAGTTTACATATTTACTTGTGGGTGTTTTTTGCAAGAATGTTATTAAGACTGGTAGCAAGAATAAAATGGAGCCACTTTTAGGTTAGTTTTTTAAAGCAGCCGGTGCCAAAAGGAATCATAAATTTAAGTTAAATGATGTCTATTTATTGTATATTTTACTTAATTTACATGTCTTTTCTAAACGTTTTGATTGTTTTTAAATGCAAAAAAAATGCATTATAGTGTTGGAAATCGGTAACATTGGATTCATTGGATTGGTAACATTAGATGATGTGGCTGGAATGGATTATTTTCATTTACATTATTTTCTATAGGAAAATACGTTTCACAATATTTCGCTTTAAGAACACGCCTCCGAAACGGATTAAAATTGGACACTGAGGTACCACTGTAATTACTTATTATTTACTTATTAATACTTTATTATTATCTGGCGAGTAGGGTGGGTGTGAAATTTTTACAACGATCATCATGCACAAGTTGGCAAATGTTTTCGACATTTTCGGGGATTGATCTTGATTAGGATCTTCCTAAACAAGAAACTCACATGACCTTAAACACACATGAACTTAAAACTCACATGACCTTAAAACACTTCGAACAGCTTATTGCAGCATTGCTGTAAACTTGTGGAATCATATCAAAAGTCTCTGAGGCAGATTTCCCCAATTTCATACAGAATTTCATGTTCGCTCTTTCATGTTCTAACATACCATTCATGATGAAGTCGCAGACATGGTAATGCACTTGATCAAAATAGCACCAGTAGCACAGCCCTTAATGTACACAGGATGATGCCTTTTGGCACACTGACTTATGAAGGACTGTGCGTGCAGATTTGTGCCGCCATCTGTTTTTGTGGTACAAAACTAGTCTCGAAACTTTTTTGATACAACCTCATATGAAAACCTGTTACATGAGCAAGAAAGTACCAAATTGTGCGCCAAGGAGCATTGGTCACAGGTTCAATTATACTGTAAGCTTGGGTTACTGTCTGAGGTTTGCATGTATGCCTCATGTTCACATGGGTTTTTCCCTGGTTTTTCGTCTACTTAAATCATGCTGATTGCTGAATTGGTATTTTGATGCGAAACAGTGTGTGGATCGAGTGATGGATGGTGTCCCATGTCACGATGTTAGAATGCACCATGGTCCCTTGTTAGGCATTATCCACCATGATAAAGAGATTACTGCAGATGAATGAATGAGTTAATTTATATCAAAGACGCAGACAAAATAGAGCAGTAGTTGTTAAGGAAGACAGGAAATAAGCAGTTGCTATTGGAATAACATTGTCAAAGGCAACCAAGAAAATGGTGAGCAGGTGCATAAATGTTTAATTGTAGATTTGAGCAGTGATTACTTGTTGGGAACCCTGGTGATCAGTGATTATTCATTGGGAACACTGTCAATCAGTGATAAGTCATTGGGAACACTGTCAATCAGTGATAAGTCATTGGGAACACTGGCAATTAGGGATTATTTATCAGGAATAATGTGAATCAGTGATCAATCCTTGAGGACAGTGGTGATAAATGATCAGTTGATAGGAAGCAGTTTGATCAAATGGAAACAATGGTGATCAGTGATTGGTTGGTGCAGACAGTGATGAGTTGTGATTGACTGGTAAGTAGATTGGTTATGGAAAAATGCCTGACAGTGACTGGTCAATAGGAACACTGGTGTCAGTACTTGGTTAATGGAAAGATGGAGATGAATTATTGATTGATGAGTGTTACTGGTGTTTGGTTAATGGTAAAATTGTGGTCAATGATTGGGAACACTGGTGATTTGTAATTTATTAATGGAAATATTGTAGTCAATTATTGGGATCACTGATGTTCAGTGATTGTTTAATGAAAAAAATAATGGACCATGTTTGATTGATGCAAACTCTGATTGATGCAATCATCAGGCATTGGTCAAAGGGAACCATGCTGGGCTGCTGGATGAACCTCTCTAAACTCACTTAATCAGCAGCTGTGCTGGGAGTTATAGAACTGCTTTGAATGCAGGATAGGCACTGAAATATGCTCAAAAAGTCATTACATTATTTGTTGATAAATGAGTCTTAATGTTGCTAAGTTGGTAAAACTGGCAGGAGAATAGAACATTATATTTTTACAATTAATGAAGTCCCTAAAACCCTAAGCCATATCTCAACACGGATGTGAAAGCTATAGGATTGTCAAAGTCTACCTTATGCTCATTGTAGTTACATGAGAATCCAGCCAGCTGACACACACAAAATCTGTCATTTTCGTATTTGTTAGCTGGTTACTTTTAGCTGAAAATAATGTTGGTTAGGAAAAACAGTGCACTCTCTTAAATACATTTTCATATGAAGTGTTAAAAAACAATATTTTCATGCAGTTTTGACTTTTCATAGCAACGCCACTCACTCATCACCAAGCAACAGTTTGGATGTTTACAAGGCAAATGATTAGTTCCTAAACTATATGGATAAAAGTATTTGGCCAAGTTAATTATTGAATTCAGGTGTTTCAATCAGGCCTCCTTTCCCTCAGCTAAGGGCAATCTTAATGCTTCAGCATACCAAGACATCTTGGACAAGGTTATGCTTCCAACTTTGGGGCAACAGTTTGGGGAAAACCCCGTTCTATTCCAACATGACTGAGCCCCAGTGCACAAAGCAAGGACTTTAAAGACATGGTTTGATGAGTTCTGTGTGAAAGAACTTGACTGGCCCTAACACAGAGCCCTGACCTCAACCCCATCGAGCACTTTTGGGATGAACTGGAACGGAGATTGCGAGCCAGGCCTTCTCGTCCAGCATCAGCGCCTGACCTCATAAATGCTCTAAAGAATGAATAGGCATGAATTCCTACAGAAACTCTCCAAAACCTTGTGGACAGCCTTACAAGGAGAGTGGACCCTGTTATAGCTGCAAAAGGGGGACCAACTTTTTATTGAAGTATGTGTATTTGGATACAATGTTATTGCAAGTTTGGCTAAATACCTTTGTCCATATAGTGTAGATAACAATTTTGGGTTAGGGAAATCTCTTTTCTGAATATTATTGTTTCACATAATTGACTTTCAAAGAATAGTAGTTTTATATATATAAAAAAGTGTCTTAAATTGCCTACATTGATACATACTGTAGGGTTACATATATTATGACAGGACCCATTTTTGATAACTGGAAACAAGATTATAGATAACTAGAAAATATAAGGAATGTTACATATAAAATACTTAACTGCAATTTTAGAGCTTTCTAAATAATGATTTTATGTTGTAATAATATTCTTTCTTACCTGTATTTATTAAGTTACAATTTTGGCAACGGTTTCTCCAGAAAGGTTTGGCATGCTTTTCAGGGTAATTATGAGAAAAGCCAAGCACTGATTTTAAAATATGTTTTAAAGTCAAAACTAATCTATCTAACTATTATCTATATCCCTTGTGATAGCTTTCAAAAGTAAGGAAGTTAACTTGTAATAAATTTATGTTAAATTATTGCAGGAAAGATGTTGTATAATTAGTGTATTTTTCTCACCTGAACGCTTAATGCATTCAACTTTAAAATTCTCATCCCTATCACAACGTTAAAACATGCTGTTATTTTTGCCATCCAATTTTTTTTTTTTTACATTTTTGCTATCTCTATCTCTAACCCCAACTTTCATTTCATCTATAATTCCAACTTAATTTTCATGACGGACTACAGCATGCAGCAGTCTATGAATATAAACAGTCTATGCATTATGATTTAGGTGACATTTTGCTTGCTGGTCTGATCCGAATAAAATATACATAGGCATTGTCTGAAGTGTGAAAGTCCAATTTCAGTTAAAACATGTTCATGTTGTGTAACCTTAATGAAAATGTAGTGCAGTGGAAAAAATAGGACTGGAGCCAGTGTTTTTCCTGCTGTAGCCATCTTCGTGATTTTTTTTTTTAGGCAAGTAAGCCAAGAGGAGCTGTAAGACCAAACACTTGGGCTTTTTATAGCAGGCTTGGATATAAGATGAGAAATAACAATACAGAAAAGGAGCATTAGAATGTAACCAGCATAAAGGACTGCTAATTAATAGAACATAACATGAAATAAAGACGTCTTATCGGAAATTTAAGTGCTTATATGAAAAAAAAAATTCGTGGGTTTACATTCCATGAGACGTCCCTCTTATGTTGCTAGCTCTCTATGCAGGGAATATTACATTATGAAATTACTAAGCTTACTTAATAGAGGTGGTAATTATGGTGAAAAGTGTTAAAAAACATTCAGGTCTGCAGTCTAGAAATACTGTAAGCTAGTGTACAGTGAAATCCCATTTATCATTATTATTCTAGTAATGCTTTTGGTAATTGGTGCTTTTTCTCAGTACATGCTGAGATTGTTTAGCTGTTTAACATCCATTTGATTAAGTCAGCTACCCTATTTAACATAACCCTAGGATATAATTCTTTCCATAGTATTTATTTATTTATTTATGGTGCTTGTTTACTTGATTTTATTGAATCATCGAATGTACAGTATATATGAGTGGATGTTGCGGAATCCCTCTATTGGCTGGCTGCAGTATTCATTTTAATCCCACTTACTCGCACGTTAGTGAATGTGTTTCTGGTGTGATTTTTGTATTTTTCAGTTTCTTCCCCACAAATTATTTTCAGGAATAATGTTCTGGCATTATCAACTGATCATAAAATCTCTTCAGTCGGAAATTCTTTACAGTTTTTTTTTTTTTGATGAGTAATGATATTATAACAAGCAAAACAAGTTAAGCAAATGAATTTAATTTTATAAACAAAGACATACATTTCATAATACTTTACAATTGATATGACTTTTGCAAACACTCAAAATATCTGGCTAAGATCAGCCAGCCACTGCACTGTCAAACCGATATGAATATGAAAAGCAGTTTTGTCCATTTTAATAATTCATGTTGACTTCTGTTTGAATTATCAGTAAGTAGTTACATTACTACCAAAATATATGCACAATTAAGCATTTTGCACGTTAATAATAACAGTCATATACTTATCACTTTGATTTAGCCAATGATACATTAGAATTGTGCTTTTAGGTAAATTATTGGAAATGAGCACTTGCACTAATACAGGTGGACCCACTGTCCACCTGACTGTATCGACTGAACATGCTCTTTATCCAGGTTTCTACTGCATATACTCCAATTTTTGCGAGGTGGCAACTCCAAACTGAAAACATGTGTCCACATTTATGATCTCCTTCAAAAGTACTGGAACAGCAAGGCCGTTTTGTTACTGTTATTCTTAATACACCTAAGACATTTAATGGCTTATGGTTTGACCTCTGAGTTTCAAACATGAAGATTACATTTGTTTATTGAAAAGGACAAATCAAAATATAGACTAGAAAGCTGCCCATGGGAGAAAAGGAAGATCTGAAGTTGAGAAAAGGGAATTACTATTGCAGGAGTGTTGGCCAGTGCCAATACCATAGTTTGTAATGTCCATAATTTGCAAGAAACCAATGAAGAAAGGAAAACAACAACAGCCTGTGATGGCAGAACCTTTATGACAACTGTTTAAGACAAACCTAAGATAAACAGTCAGTAAAATCATCTGTATTTTCCACAGGGCAGGGTTGAGGTTATCACAATCCATTGTTCAAAAAAAAAGATTTCCAGAGGAGAAATATAGCACAAGAGGCAGGCCACTCAGCAGCAGCAAGAATCAGAAGGTCAGATTGGAATTCAAAAAGAAATGCAGTAAGTGATAAAAAAGGCCAGTGTATGGAGTTCGTGATTGGTAGCATATGCTCTCTTTTGTCAAATACAGTGGAGGTATTGGCTTGGGCCTGTTTCGTTGATTCTGGAGCAAGCTTACTACTCATCATTGATGATGTAGCTCATGTTGGAAGCAGCAGAATGACAGAATCCTGCTGTCTGGCAATTTACTGAGAAATACACTCAGAATTTGGTCATTCTGCAAGACAATGACCCAAAACACTCTGCCAACACAGTAAACATACTGTAGTTAGGTGGAAAAAAATGGAAGGGTTTAGACTTACAGTATCCGAGTCAATCACCCTACCCTAACCCAATACAGCATGCACTTCACTTCTTGAAGACGAGTCTGAAGAAAGAAACCCCAAAGGGGTATATGTACATAATCTACACGTAACTATTAATAGAAGTGGCTAGAATTCAGATCTTTTTTGTCATATTCATCGTTTGATCTTATACCTGAACTTTTTTCAGTGTATAAGAAAAACAAAAGAGCTGGCCTTGCTGTTCCAATACTTTTGAAGGACACTATCATTGAACGAATCAGTCTCGGGAACCTTCTTCGAATCCATAGCTCAGGGAACTCTATTTAAACACTACCCACTGTTTCATAACCAATTTTGTGTTTCAATTAAAAATCCTTAATAGTGTGTGTGTGTGTGTGTGTGTGTGTGTGTGTGTGTGTGTGTGTGTGTGTGTGTGTGTGTGTGTGTGAAGGATGCGGTCTACATCACTTGGAATCATTCCAGCTATTTCATGCGTTATACAATTTATTAGAGTGTTTTCCCAGCACTTGAAAAGTTGATAATTAGCTGATTAGTTAAAGTAAATCCAGCACATTGGTGAAGAGAAAATGTTGAATGGCATGCAGTGGGAAGTATCATTGGATTAGAACTAGAAGCTTTCAAACCGTTTCAGGGATAAAACACAGCTACCCAAATCCCTTACAGATTGCAGTACAGCTTTAGTTTTAGTTTATGAATATAATCCAACCATTCAAATATTAGGCAAATTAATCAAATACAGATTGTAGCATTACATATTTATTGTACCCCTTAGTGCTTTTAATGTATATTATATAATTGTTTTGTTAAAACTCTAAATAATAAGTAAGCAGCAAAGTGGGTTTGTTGCTGTAACAAGGAGATGATATTAATACAAAATGCCACTTTGATAGTAAAAAAAAAATCTTTATTTAAAAAAAAATCTTTATATAAAATAAATAAAGACTCTTTGTATGGTTAATGGTTCTAGCTTGGAACATGAATCTTTTCTGAAAGGAAACTCCTGTTGTAGGATTTTGTCACTGGATTTTATTAGCTAAAATGTTTCCCACTTACAGTATTAGTACAGATTAGCTATAAAAGACAGGTATACAGTATTATTTGGCTAAACTAACACTTTCATATGGTATAACTCCAGAAGATTCTGTCTTCTGGATGTCTTGGAGTTCTTGGATACTAACTGGTAGCTTAGCCTAGCAATGACTAGGCACATACTGTATACTACATCTGAAGTTTTTATGAAATGTGTAGACATAAAAGTCTCTTTATGCTAACACTGTCGGTGCACATTCAAGAGGACGCTTTCGTGATACTGAAACCCAAATTTATGTCAAGCTAGACACAGCTACACATGTCCAATATATTCAATAACCTAGCTACCTAGCATTAGCGAATCTTGACTCTTGATGTACTATACTGTATAACAAACTACATTCTGTCAGTTTGTTAAACCAGTTTGTTATCTAAGTTAGTTATGTTGTCTAACTAGCAAGTAGAAACCTTGTTAAATTCTTAGTGAGCACACCAGTTTCAATGATATGATAGTTAGCTGCTTTGCTAATAAATGGACACTACAAATAGAGCAGTTACCTGAGGTGTTACCATCTCGTGGTGGTTTGGGAAGGTTTCCAATTCAATTTCATGCTGATGAATGCTGAAAATGAACGTGTTTAGGAACACCTTTCGGATTCTGACACCGAACAGCAAAACCACTTTGATTTTCTAGTCATGGTGCATCTGTTTAGTTTTAAGTATGTATTTCTTATTAAGTCTGGGGTGCTTGTAAACTTTGATTTTATTACCTTAGTCCTGGATAACTGAGTTCTTTAGATCCCTCTGTTGTGCATAGTTAGATTCTTTCCTGTAGGGCACTAATCCAGTGTATCAGTTAATTATTATGCCAGTAATAAGGTGTGTTATTTCTTGTTAAGGATATAATTTCAGATCTTGCAGGGCCGATAGTGCTGGAGCTAAGATAGGATACTGTTATAAGAATAAGATTAAAACAGTTTTGTAGCCAAGTCTCCATTAGTGAACAGTTGTGAACTTCATGTTAACTAAAATACATTTCCTGCTATACAGTTGTAGCTACTTTCTACCTTCTACCATTCAGTTATACAGTTGAAGGAATATTTCATGTCTATACTATCTGATATCACCCAAATGAGAATGGGTTCCTTTTGAATCTGGTTCCATGTAAGGTTTCCTCTCTCATTTTGTCTCAGGAAGATTTTGTTAGTCACCATAACCTCTGATTGGCTCATTAGAGACAAACTAATAAAGTCATCAATTTAGTCCTTTTTTTTTTTTTTTTACATTTCTGTACAGCATTTTTCATTTCTGTCTGTATCCTATGATGTCAGCAGTTATACACCGGATTCCTGATTAGAAAGTCACAGGTTCCAACCCTGGCACGACCAGACCACCACTGTTGGGCCCTAAATCTTCAACTGCTCAAATGTAAAATGCGATATAAATGTAAGTCGCTTTGGATAAGGGTGTCGGCCAAATGCCATAAATGTAAATGGGTTTGCACCTCATCCAGGCTTTTCCCTGCCTTGTGCCCAGAGCTTTCTGGGATAGGCTCCAGGCCCCCCATGAGCCTACACAGAATAAGCAGTATGGAAAATTAATAAATGAATAATCAAAGTTATTTCTGGAAATAAGAATCGTAATAATTATACAGACATGTTAGAGCATGAAATGTAAAAAAAATAAAAATATTGGGAAAAAAGACCGGCTAATAAAGATAATTCTATATTTGATTTCTAATAATCCCAAAGTAAGAATTATTAAAAATTGGCCCATATTCAAGATATTTTTACTTGACATTCATGCAAAATCAATGATAGAATGACTCAAATGTGGAGGACAAGTAGAATAGCGCAAGAGAACCTGGAGCGGAGTGACACTGCAGGTCTCGTTTGATCTGGTTTTGAACTCAGATGGAGGAATGGGATTTATTTCTATGACATGTGGAACTGAACAGAGGGGAAACGCTCCGTGGAATCTGACATCATGCAGCCTCTCTAAGATGGGAGAGAGTAAAAATATTGGAAAGATTTTGAGAGCCCTTCATCCTGAGACATTGCTTCCATTTCATGAGACTTTTTCTTCTTCTTCTGCTTCTCCTTTTTATTATTTTTCTCCTTCTTAAATGATGATGGGGTCAAGACCTTTAGATTTACTTTTTTTACTTGGTGTTCTCTTTTCTGAGTGCCAAACACTTAGTCTGTACCTCCTTAACACACTCGTTCGCTCTCGCTCTCTCTCCCGGTGGATCATGTGAGGAACTCATTAGTCTTGTGTGATGCTTTAGCTTCAGACAGCTGGATGGCCTCCCAATTAAGAGCAGAACAAATGCTGTAAGTGTTGGGAGAGCAATTCAGTTCTCCGGTGCAATGTTTCAGACCACTACAGCGCTCTCTCTATTTCTCTCTGTCTCTCTCTGCCTTATGAAAAACTGTTTCATTTTTGGCATAGGTAGTCCTCCATGACCAAAGGTCAGCTGTGTCGTCGGGCAGTGTTAATCCTTGGGCCATCCTCTGTTTTGTGGTGGCTATTTTTGCACAGTCCCCC